>CM035442.1:34474497-34476997 GCA_020310875.1 Ceratopteris richardii | reverse complement strand
GGACATGGATCAGCCCGAGGGGGACATTGACACCAAAAATGCTTCACTACCGTGAGCATTTTCTACAGATCTCAGATCAGGGCTTCATTGAGACTCCGTGCTACATGTAGACATACCTAGCACACCACCTTGAAGTCGTCATTGGGCAGCTTTGAGTTTCATCACATCAGCTCGAGATCGAGAGGGGTCGGGCTAGAGGAGTCCCTCGAGAGAAGAGGTGGTGCCCAGTATGCCATACAGAAATAGAGAGTGAGGAGCACCTGGTTCAAATGCCCAGCATACTCCGACCTACGAGAAGCGTTCTAGATAGAGGAGTCACCGCAGCAGCAGTATGGGCACCAGGGATCACAGATGCGATGTGGACGCAGATTGAGAAGCCCCAGGTCACCATGATCTCACGCTTGCTGCGCAGCAAGCCCTCTGTTCCACATGACATTATACGAGCTGAGCTTGGCACACCACCGATGTTAGTGGAGGCCCTCTTCCAGTTGGTGACCTTTATTCTGAGAGTCAGAGGTTGGTGACCTTTATTCTGAGAGTCAGAGAGCTACCCACCAGCCGACTCACCAGGCTTGCATTTGAGAGCTCTAGACATTTGGCAGAGACAGGGCATGAGAGAGTATGGTATGCACAGACTTACCGATGGTTAGCAGACCATGGCATGAGCATTACGGATCTCCCCCCTTTTCAGTATGACCTCTCTTCCCCCCACATTACCCTCTCTCGTTCGGAGAGGAATAGGATCATCCGTCAGGACCTACTACAGATACACGTCAGAGAGACATGGATAGCACCACGGGAGTCTCTTCCCACAAAGAGGCAACACTACAGAGAGCACTTCCTGACTGTGACAGCAGATGGTTTCATTCAGAGACCACGATACATGGATACATATATGGCACCAGCTGAGAGAGTGGCCATTGGGCAGCTCAGAGTATCATCACACCAGCTCGAGATTGAGGTTGGGCGAGCCACACATACCCCGAGGGATGAGAGATTATGCAGGATATGTAGAGAGGAGGTGGAGGACGAGGAGCACTACACATGTAGATGCCAGGCATATGAGGACATCAGAGACCGCTACCCACAGCTCTTCAGCTCGATGCGGGGTGTCACATTACACAGAGCAGAGGAGCTTAGACGACAGCGTCGACGACCGAGACCCCCAGTCCGAAGAGCCCGTCCACATCAGAGAGAGATTCAGGCGATTCACGCACGCCATGACATGGAGATACGGAGACGTCAACAGTGCACCCCTATCGATTTGGACGTTCAGAGCATTTTGAGGATCGCCATGATGCCTTACCCACCGATGCATTATATCCTACACCCACTCCAGGCATCTAATGGGTTGTGATACCATCGAGCCTCCCCTCCCTATGCATATCATATTTGTATCTCACCCATTGAGCATATAGAGTGCATACCCATAGCACCCCACACCCTTGATGCCAGTTACTATCCACTCCTTTTATACCCGTTTGCGGTACTCACACTTTATTTTCCTTTTGGGATCACAGTGGATTGGATCATACTGATGTATATGTTTTGTCTCATAGGCCGATTTTGGCCTCTAATAGACGTTGAAAAGTCTCTCTCTCTCTCTCTCTCTCTCTCTCTCTCTCTCTCTCTCTCTCTCTCTCTCTCTCTCTCTCTCTCTCTCTCTCTCTCTCTCTCTCTCTCTCTCTCTCATCATGCTTGTACTACCCTTTTGCATATAGGCTACAGATATAGCACTCCATTCACCATCCCCCCCTCCCACCTTCATGGGTATCTCTACATGCATACTACAGAGATCTATATCAGCCTTACCAGCTTTTTTTTTTCAGCACGTTTATCTTTTCCGATTGACAGAAGATACACCCATGTACATTGATTTGTCTCATAGGCCGAGTTCGGCCTCCTAATAGACGTAAAAACACTTTCTTTCTTTCTTTCTCTCTCTCTCTCTCTCTCTCTCTCTCTCTCTCTCTCTCTCTCTCTCTCTCTCTCTCTCTCTCTCTCTCTCTCTCTCTCTCTCTCTCTCTCTCTCTCTCTCTCTCTCTCTCTCTCTCTCTCTCTCTCTCTCTCTCTCTCTCTCTCTCTCTCTCTCTCTCTCTCTCTCTCTCTCTCTCTCTCTCTATCTATCTCTCTCTCTCGTTACGCATGTAAATACATGTATGAGTACATAAGTTGATATGCTAGCTATTCAGATAATTCTAGAGATAGACAGGCTGGTCATCACAAAGCCTTAGAAAACAAATGCATAGTCAGTAATATAACAAGTAAAAGACACTTGGTGATGCAAACCCATAGAGAAGATGGACCATCAGCACACAGAAAGTCTCCTGTGGATAATCATGATTATTTGTGCTCGCCTACATCTAGTCATAACATCATAAGTAGCTACCAGCACTCAACTGGATACCTTTTTTCTGTATTTTTCAATCTCCCTTTATTATAGATAGATACCTAAATGAGATGCTCCACATTCTAGCATAGCATGTATACATAGAATCTT
>CM035442.1:34284497-34464497 GCA_020310875.1 Ceratopteris richardii | reverse complement strand
TGATAGACACAATTATGTTGCTTGGCAAATCAGAATGGAGGCTTATTTGCAAGGAAGAAATCCATATGGGATTGTATCACGTGATGAAGCAATGCCTATTCCAAAATCCAAAGGAGAACCTACTAAGGAGGAAACAAATAGGCTCACACTTTGGTGTGCAAGGGATGCTGAAGCAAGGTCATACATACTCAACTCTATCTCTGATTTTCTATTACCACATGTTAGAGGATGCAAGACATCTCAAGAGACTTGGGATGCTCTAGAGACTTTCTTTCTGCTAGTACAAAGGCAAGGAAGAACCATCTTTGGAATGAGTTCAACCAGATGAAGAAGACTCTTAAAACAAACCATCACTGAGAAAGGTCAAGGAGGTTGCTGATCAATTGGCATCCATTGGAGAGCTGATTGAAGAAGAGGCCATCATGACACAAATTCTCAATGGGAATAGAGGTGACAAGCAATGGCAATCTTTCACCACAGCCTATGATCTCATCATGGATGTGCAAACTCCAGACTTCAACATCTTTCTTGGACAACTCTTCAATCAAGAGGCCAACAATAGCATAAAGGATGGTAACTCCTATCATAGTAATTCAACTAATGCTCTATATGCAGATAAGAAGGACAAGAAGTTGAAAGGCAAGAAGAAGGAAGAAGATGAAGAGGAGACTTCCCAAGCAAACTTTGCAAGCAAGAGCAAGTGGAAAGGGAAGAAGAAAGGACCAAATCATAACAAGACCAAAGGCTAGAATGTTTAACCTTGTGCCATATGTGATAAGACCAACCAGACCACTCAAAATTACAGGTTCAATGGGAAGACCCAGAAAGGAAGTGGAAGAGGTGGATATGCCAGCAAGAGGCAAAGGTTGACACAACTTCAACAATAACAATAGAGACCATAATAGAAGGAACTACAACAATTATTCTGAAGATCAACGACATGAAGACTCATTGCTCTTGATGAATCTAAGCCACAAGAAAGGTAAAGAAGATGATCATTTATTCTACATAGATTTAGGATGTTCAAATCATCTTGCAGGCAACATAGCTCTCTAATCTAATTTGGAAAGTCAAAAGCATAGACATGAAGTTCAAACAGGCGATGACACAAAGCATAGTGTGGAGAAGATTGGTAATGTCAAAGCTTCCAATGGCAAGACAAATAAGGTACTCTATGATTCCGTTATCACAAAAAAGCTAATAAGTGTAGGCCAAATAGTTGAGAAAGGCTTATAAGTTAGGTTCACCCAACATGGAGCTTTTGTGGAAGATCAATGTCAAGGCTTCAAGAAGATAGCGAGAGATGAGAAGCATGGTAGGCTCTTTACTTTTGAAGTAGGAGAAACCAAAAACATAGCTCTATTCAACTTTGGGTCTCAAGCCCTAAGTGAGCTTGAAGTTGTTGGAAAACAATGTCACATGAGTCCAAAATCCTATTAGGGCAGAAACCCTAATTTTGGTACTTAGTCATTTTTTACACAAAATTTGGGTAAAATTTTTATGAGCCTATCTTGTAGAGCTTGAAGAGAGCTTTCTAATGGTATATGACACTCAGTCATCAGAGATCAGATTTGGGAGAAAACTCTAACCCTAATTTTCTCTTGATTTAGGGTTTTTACCTCATTTGATAGCTCTCAAATTGTAGATCATAAAAATGTCTTCAGTTCATTCATCAAGTGATCAGGAGTGTGAAAAAGCTAGTACAAAGCACGCTTCAACGATAAGTTTAAAATAAAGCAAAAGCTAGTTATAAAAATAGCGATCCTAATTAAAAAAAACGATAAGTTTTACTTTAGTAACGAAAAGAAGATTTCAAAAACTTGTAAGGCCTATATAAGAGAGGCTTAAGGTTACTTCTGAGTACATCCAACGCTAGCTTTGAAGCCTCTTTGAGGTGATGGTGTTGTTGCACTCATGGGGCAGCCATGGTGCACTTTAGGTGCAGCTATGAAGCTATGTTGAGGAGAAGCCATGAAGTTCTTCTTGGAGAAGAGTGTGCTCACACTCTTGCTTATGGAGAAGACTTACTTATCAGCAGCTTGGTGGTTTGGATCATCCATCTACTTGATGTATTTGAAGATTGTCTTCTACATGAAGATTTTGGAGTACTTCAAAGACATTGGATGGAGCTTAACATAAGATTGCATCTTATGTTAACTACTCAGGTACATATTCTCTTTATGCACACAGGTATTACTTGGAGCTTATGGAGGAAGTGGCGTCCATATCTGAAGGAGTCCTATTCAGCATACATGGAGGTAGTGGCATCCATAAAGGAGAATCAGTACATGCATGCTATTTGCATCAGATGAGATGTTAGAGAAGGTGTTTCCACATGAGGATGAGGATTTCTGTCAACAACATGTTAGCATTCTATGCTAATTCCGTAAGTATGTGATCTTTCACACACACATCTGATTTAGGGTCTTCCATAGCCTAAATTCAGATTAGGGTTTGCTGAACATCAGTTCCAAACTGATCCTTCCTTTTCCAATCACTCATATTCACTCTTCTACAACCTATCAGGTCATACATCTCATACATATTCAGATTTTTGTCCCTACATCTGACTATTCTTGTAAATTCTGTACATACACTCTTTCATCTATTTCTGTTCACATAGAGTGGTTGAGGTTTTGACTCCCACATTGTAAATTGACATTTGTATATATGATAGTGTGAGTAAGTAGTGGCTTATGTAACACTTTGCACATGTTGTCTAATCTCTCTCTATCTTTGTCTCATCATTGTATGATTAAGCATTGTATGTTCATGTTTGTCAATTTTGGAAGAAGCTGAAATCTGTGTTGTAGATCCTAGAAAGTTGTGGAAAGTTGTGGGACCTGTGGAATTAGTTATGGGCCTACCTAATTTCCAACATTTGGTATCAAAGCTCCCAAACTACCAACACATGGTTTCAGAGCATCTTCTAACATTTATGTCACACTTAATCTAGATGAGTAGAGATTTGAGAATTAGACAATTCACTTACATGTTTATTTATCAGTATGGAGTAT
Source organism: Ceratopteris richardii (assembly GCA_020310875.1). Lineage (NCBI taxonomy): Eukaryota > Viridiplantae > Streptophyta > Polypodiopsida > Polypodiales > Pteridaceae > Ceratopteris > Ceratopteris richardii. The sequence continues at coordinate 34,461,480 of CM035442.1, read as the reverse complement.
GAAGCTGATGATCTGTTAGCAACCAAATACTTTTGAAGAGTAAAGATACTTTACAAAAGTATTGCATGAAGATCAAGACTTGTTGAAGAGAAGGCTACTTCAAATTCAAGGAAAAACAATGGTTTGGAGAAGATGAAGGAACCAGATCAACATCAAATCACAGGTATTAGTTTCTACTATCATATTGTCTTCCGAGTGTCAAAATTCAGCAAATAGACAGTCAATCTTGGGGTTTTGGAACATTCGGGATGCAATGGAAGCATTACTTTCTACAATCTATGAGTCAATCATGAGATACAAAAAGTGCCATGAAACCTAAGGTTCGGGATGGTTTCGTTTGTGTCCATGACATCACCTCCCCCTCAAGCGACGAGTTCCATGATTGTGCTCTCTGACTTCACTAGACAAGATTTCATAAATGTGCTCCCCTGCCAAAATGTCAGGTCAGCACTAGATTGTGTTCTCTGACTTCACTACACAAGATTTCGGAAATGTGCTTTTGATTACAAGAACACCCACATAGGGAAAATAGTACAAGAATACGTACCCGATACAAGAAGTCCCACAACTCGGGACTCATAGGCATAGATAACTTGGCTAGAGATGATGCAGGAGATCCCAAAACTCGGGACCGTAGGTACGGAACAAGATATCTCGATTACAAGAATTCCCTTCAGGGCTATAGCCTATGAGCTAGATACAAGAAATAACTAGAAAGGATCTCGTACTATGAGATTACAATAGGACAAGAAAGGATGTCCACGATACAAGACTAGACAAGACTAGAGCAAGAGACAAGATTAGAACTTGAACTGGAACTTGAAAGTACTTACTTGGTGATCACGACCCATTGAGCTCCCAAGACTTGCATTAGCAAAACTGATTATGAAGGTGGCCAACCCCTCCTTATATAGTTTTCCCAAGGGCGGTTACGAGACGATGATGTCATCAACTGAAAACAAGACTTCCGGGTGTCAAAATTCAGCAAATAGACAATCGATCTTGAGGTTTTGGCACATTCCAGACGCAATGGAAGCATTGATTTCTACAAACTATGAGCCAATCATGAGATACAGAAAGTGCCATGGAATCTAAGGTTCGGGATGATTTCCTTTGTGTCCATGACAATATATGCTAAAGCATAAGCCTGATGGAACAATTGATTGTTATAATGCTAGGCTTATGCCAAAGGTTATGCTGAAGAGAAGGGCATTGATTTCCATGAGACCTTTGCCCCTACGTTTCACATGACAATCGTTCATGGTGTCATGGACAAGGAAACCATCTTAAACCTTAGATTCCATGTGACTTTATATCTCATTATTGGCTCTGAATTTGAAGAAACTAATGCTTCCATTGCGTCTGGAACGTGCCAAAACCCTAAGATCGACTGTCTTCTTGCTTGATTCTGACATCCAGAGACCATGCTTCGAATTGATGACATCATCAAATCGTAACTGCCCTTGAAAACCTATAAAAGGAAGGATTGGCCACATTCATAATCAGTCTTGCCAATGCCAGTCTTGGGAGCTCAAGGGGTCGTGATCACCAAGTAAGTACTTTCAAGTTCCAGTTCAAGTTCTAGTCTTGTCTCTTTCTCTAGCTGTATCTAGTCTTGTATTGTGGACATCCTTTCTTGTCCTGTTGTAATCTCATAGTACGAGATTCTTTCTAGTTATTTCTTGTTAATTCATGTTAATTCATATCTAGTTCATGTTAATTCATGTAATCGAGATATCTTGTTCCATACTTACGATCCCGGGTTGTGGGATCTTTTGTATCATCTCTAGTCCAATTTTCCATACCTATTGGTCCGGGTTGTGGGACGTCTTGTATCGATCACGTATTCTTGTATTATTTTCTCTGCGTGGGAATTCCTGTAATCATAAGTGTATTTCCGAAATCTTGTCTAGTGAAGTTAGAGAGCACAATCTAGTGCTCCCCTGACACATAGCATCAATGCACTTGCAACTCATAATGGTTGGAATGTACATAGTTGGCCATTAAAACTGCATTTTTGAATGGAGATTTGCATGAAATGTATGCATCTCATCCGTGTGGTTTTGGGCAAAAAGGGCATGAAAACAAGCACTGCAAGTTGAAAAAGGCATTGTATGGATTGAAGCAAGCACCACATGCTTGGTACGAAAAGATACATGCTTACTTATTAGCACATGATTTTGAAAACAGTCCAACTAAAAGCACCTTGTAGGTCAAGCGTGAAAATAATGTACTTCTAATCATTGTTGTTTATTTGGATGACACGTTGCTCACTAGTCCCTAAAAGCACCTTGTATGTCAAGCGTGAAAATAATGTACTTCTGATCATTGTTGTTTATTTGGATGACATGTTGCTCACTAGTCCGATGAGAAGCATATTGTTGAATTCAAGGCTTTTTGGCCATGAGCATGCCTACCCAATGCCAAGGTTCAAGGTAGAGTGGAAACCACCACAAAACTAGAGAACTCACCAAGCACTAGCGTGGTACAATTAGAAGACCTCATAGGCATCATCATGACTCAAGCTCAAAAGCAAAAGAGGCAAGCAAACATAAGGTAGATCATTCACAAACTCAAGATAAATCAAGCATGGCAAGGCAGTTGGGGGACACATGCCAAACCAAACCAAAGGAGGAACAACCAAAAGCCCAAGCCCATATGGTAGAAAAAGGAGTCAATGCCACCCACAATCAACTTTCAATGAGGAATCCTAGAAAACTTCCAAAACGGGGGAATATATGATGAAAGACCCCTTTTGAAAACCCATAAACCAAAATTATGTTAACACCAAAAGAAGACTTGCAACAGACTCATGGGCATAGCAACATTATGCGGAGCCACCCAGTATCAGCTTTGGAAATTTTACAAAGCACCTACAAGCAAGTATCCTTGTATCCTTGTACAAGTTGTTGAACATGACTTTGAGCTTTCAAAACAAAGTACTCGCTACCATTAGTAACATGGCTCCCACTCTTCCTATCAGTAGGAAGAAAACCAACCTTATAGACCAACACTTCCCTCTTAACTCACCCATGCCCTCCAACTATATGATAAACTTGGACTCTTGAATTGATCTTATGCATGAATACACTATGAGCTTGTTGAATTTGACTCCCCCTAAACCGGCATTTGTTGTTTGCAGCCACCTTTCACTATTTTAGGACTCAAGAAAAGAACACGCATGATTCTTTGGTAACTTCTATACTCAAAACGCCAACAATGTGGATTGTTGCAACGTCTCATGCTTGTTACTATCTCCATTCACTTGATACCTATGAATCATAGCTCATGAGAAGAAACCATACATGTTTTCGGAGCTAACACAAACCAAGAATGCAAACTATTTGTTGTATTCTTATTATTGTCATATGACTTATTTGTCAAAGTGCCCGAAAGGACCCAACATACTTCTCCCAGTTCTATTCAAATTAGCAAGGCAAATAACCAAGCTGTATTAGTCAATGAGGACTTGAGGGATTGGTGGAATTCAAATGGCTTCTTGATCTTCTTTATATCTCATAGTGTGTATGCAATAAAATAGGGTCCTTGGATTCGACCACAGCCCATGCTTCAATGAGATGTTCGATATGTGGTTCAATTGGAATGGCTAAGTGTTACTCTATGGACGGTGTATCAATGCCTATATGAAGAAGCAATCATAGAATTATTTAATTATTTACCCATATAGCTTTCCTCTATTTCTTCTCAAGATCCCTCATGTCTTTTGCTGATATTCCATTTTATTATTTTTATAACTCCTAGGTACATTTTTATTGTGTGAATGAGAGAGAGAGAGAGAGTAAGAAAGTGAAAGAGAGGGAATGGGGTGAGAATCAATAATATATCCATGTACATGGCTAGAGCACCACCATTCAGAAGCCTTAGAATAGCTGCTGAACTAGTGTTCAAGGTTGGTTGCAGAAGAGGCCCAATGACCATTGCTGGATTGATTGTCACCAAGTCCAATCCTTGTTCTTTAGCAATCCTCCAAGCTTCCTTCTCTGCCTCCGTCTTTGACGATTGATACCACAGCTGAAAGAAACAAATGTAAGGTCATAAGACAAGCACAAGCCTTTTCTGCAAAGTGTGTAAAAAAAGAACCCCCTAGAAGTACTTCAAATCAAAGCCTTGCTAAAGCATGCTGTGTGCCAAAGTTATGCAAATATGAGACACTTACATTGGAAAAAAGAAAAAGGGGAAAAACAGGGGAAGGGGGGAAGGGGGGGAGGGAGGGGACGTAACAAAAGTTGATGCACAGGAATAAGAAATTGTTCTTTGAAGCTTGCAGACTGAATACACAAACATGTGAATATTGCCAAACGTACACTTGAATCCAGAAAAGCCAAGATTTATGGAATGTCACAAGAACATCAAGAATAAAAAGGAAATTACACACGAGAATCTGTGAAGAATGGAAAATATTACTTACATTGTTCTGCCTGCAATATACCACATCACTGAAGAAGCTTTCATCTACAATATCTTCTGGCTTCCTAGATGGCGTGTATGAAACAGCTGCTACTGATGATGTCATAATCACCCTCCTGACAGACTTGGCCTTTCCACAAGCATTGAGGACATTACGTGTCCCATTTACAGCTGGTTCTATCAAATCCTTCTGAAACACAAAGCATAACTAGAACTGGATGAACATATCGAAATGTGTTAAGCATGAAAAGAAAAAAAAATTAAAGCAAAGGGAAAAAAACGTTCATATAGTTTACCAGACACAAAAAGTCCTTGAAGGAACTTGATGCATCACGACATGTGCTTACAGTCACATCGTATCCAGGATACATCACCGAACTAAGTTTAGCTTATTCCGTTGATCCTCAAACTCCTTAATGTATCTCTGAACATGGGGCTGTTTTTTTAACAATTTTATCATTCTATTGAAGATAATAATAAACCTCCTTGCTGGACGCATAGAAGATTGGGTAGAAAATATAGTTACTTTCCTTAGGATCTATACTCTAGAGTCTATATAATGCATCTCCTTTAATGGCATTCCAGAGTTTAGCTGAGCGACCTTTACCTCTCCAAGAAAGAATTGTTGCCAAGAGATCTTTCTCTAATAGTAATCTCGAGACTTCTTGAAAAGCCTCTTGCATCTCCCAGGACTTCTTTGCAAGAGATCTTTCCCTTCATGCACAGTTTTCTCACTCTTGAGAAACAAGCTTGGAGGATCCAAATCCACCCCCTAAGAAATTCTATAGCTGAAAAACTCCATGAAATAAAATATCAGTGCAATTTTCCAGTGTGATCATCCTGAGCATGGTAGAGTTCATGAGACACTTCAGCATACTCCATGAATTGATGCACCTACTTTGAGTGTATTCCGACGACTCCAGTTGCATACACACATACACGTGTGTATGTGTGCATGTGTATATGTAACTAGAGTAAATAGAATACACTCAAAGTAGGTGTATCAATTCATTGAGAACACTGAAGTGACTCATGAGCTCTGCCATGCTTAGGATGATCACATAGTGAAAAATGCACTAGTATTTTATTTCAGGAGTTTTTCAGTTGTGTGTGCATGTGTGCGCTGGGCCACTGTTGTTTCCTGACACGTCAGGAAAAAATATCTGACTTAGCTTACTTCTAATGTCTAATGGCCATACTTGACATGACTTTTTCAGATAAATTCCACACCCCTCACTTACACTATTGGGACACGTTCAGATTTCATTTTCATGCACACTTTTTGCTCTCATGTCTGCGTTCTCTGCATACCTGTTGTCAAGCCCCCCAAAACCTACATGTAGGCTGTGGGCTCTGACATCTGTAGCCACCAAGCTCAAGAGATAAACCTCTGCGTCTCTGCCTCAACCAACACACATGAAGTGTTGGGGATAAAGGCCCCAAGGACTCTCCTTTTGTATATTTTGACCCTTCCATGTGAAAGCTCTCTTCAAGAGCTTTCCAGACATATTTTTGTTATATTTTTTGGACCCCAAATTGGGGAGTTATAGGCATTTACATTATTTTTATGACTTTTGGTCATTGGCCATGTGTGAACATGCCCAAATGACCTAAAAGTCACTTATCAATAAGACTTGGTCCCAAATCTCTCATAACTTGATTGGGACTTCTTCAACTTAAGCTTCTCCATCTTCTTCTCCAAATTTCTGCGCAGGTTTCTCTCTCTACTTTCTCTCTCCTCACGCAGCAGCCCACTCCCTTGGCGTTTGGAGAAACCGAGCACACCACGACGTAGCTCTCCGCAGCCTCTTTCAACTGGTATCAGAGCTTTGAGTTGTTCCATCGTGACAAAGTTGCTTGTACTGCTTTTCTACTTCAGCCTATGTTAAGCTGAAGGTGTTTTCTTGCATTTGGGAGAATTTCATCGCGAAAAACCTTTTTTTTTTTCGCGATAAAAGTGCTGTTTTTGGAGGATTACTTCAGCCCGGAGCAAAGCTGAAGCAAATTTTGTGTTTTTTAGAGAGTTTCATCGCGAAGAATCTCTTCTATTCTTCCTTTTGTATCCCCACAAGACATTTTCAACATCCACATTGCTGATTTTTTCATCTACAGGTCTTTTGTGGCAGAAATTCTCTCTCATTTCAAGTGGGAGGACATGTACAAATATTGAGGAAGTGCGTACTTGCTGGAAACTTACTACAGCAGGTCATTTCTCTGATTTTACAGGTCATATTGCTGCAAAAATTGGGGCTTTTGTGAAAACAAGCACCCATTGACTGGGCTTTCCATCTTTGTATGTGTTTTGTGGTTGAAAAACAACAAATTTGTTGTTTTCGATGCAATTACAGCTTGCTTGAATTTTCTGAAATTTTCTGCAGAAAATTTCAGAAATTGATTTTTGCAAGTTTTGAACAGTTTTTGGGCTTAATTTCTCAGCTACAGTCTCGTAAGGTAATTGCGCACAGGACAACATGTGAATTTTACCTTTTTTGGTGAAATTTTGAAGTTCTTAGTGTGCAAACATGGCCTCTACCTCCTCTGATGTCAAAAGCTTGTTTGAGATCAAGAGATTTGAAGGTAATGGTTTCGATTTGTGGAAAGAGAGAATGTTGGGCATCCTCTTTCTTAAAGAATGTGAAGGGGCTCTTGAGGAAGTCAAGCCTGAAGATATGACAGATGCCGCATGGATGAACCTAAACAAGAAGGCAATCACTTACATCAAGATGGTTGTATCAGATGAAATCTTAGTGGATTTGAAAGGCCTTACACATGCTTTTGAAGTATGGGAGAAGCTGAAAGCCACTTATGAAAATACCACGCTTGTAAATCAAGTGCATCTTATGCGTAAGCTAGTGTGTATGCAGCTTGATGAGTCAAAAAGTGCGGCTGAGCACTTATCTTCGTTTACAGGTACTCTTTCACAATTGCAGGACTCTGGATTACCTCCATTTGATGATAAGCTTAAGGCCATCTTCTTGTTGATGACCTTACCTGATTTATGGGAAACATTGGTTGTTTCACTTTCGAATAGCCCCAGTCTTACCTTTGATGGTGTAAGGGGTTCTATTTTGAACGAGGAAATCAGGAGGAAAGCTAGTGGAGAGGGCAGTGGTTCAGCCAATGTGGCTAAAGGAAGAACAGAAAAGAAAAGTGGAAATGTACAAAGGGACAGGAGCAAAAGCAAAGGCAAGGCTGAAGTGACTTGTTATCAATGTGGTAGGAAAGGTCACAAGAAGCCTGATTGCAGATTCTATAAAGCTGAACTAGAAAGAAAGAAGAACACAGGTGACAGGAAGAAAAAGGACACCCAGAATGAAGCACATGATAACTCAAAGGACAAAGACAAAGAGAAGGCCAATGTGGCCTTTAGTGTCATCATTGAGGAGCTATCAGATGCAGAAGATATACTTTGTGCTACTATGGCAGCAGAGCATGCTGAAGTTATTGATGCTTCTATTAATATTCATGCACAAGATATGCAGATCACAAAGAGGGATTTGATTGATGCCTTGCTTACTGTGAATGATGCTTTGTCACAAACATGGATTGTAGATTCAGGTGCATCGTTTCATGTAACTCCTATTAAGGAGTGTTTCACTACCTTTCATGCAGGCAGCCATGGACATGTATATCTTGGAAATAACCATGCTTGTTCAATTGAAGGTATTGGCACAGTGCATCTCACAGTGGATGGTACCAATGAGCTTGTTTTGCATGATGTAAGGTATGTACCAAGCATCAAGAAAAGCTTATTGTCTGTTGGGCAAATGGATATGCATGGATATAGTACCCTCTTTGAGAAGGGGTCATGGAAGCTTATCAAAGGCTCTAGGCTGATTGTTAAAGGTACAAAGAAAGGGACTCTTTATTGCTTGCATGGTAAAGCCTTGTTGGGCAAGTTTCTTGCTTTGGCTGAAATCCATTCACATATGGAATTATGGCATAAAAGGCTTGGTCACATGAGCCAAAAAGGCCTTGATAAACTATGTAATTTGGACAAGTTTGATGCTAAAGGCTCAAAACTTGATTTTTGTAATGAATGCCAATATGGTAAGCAAGTAAAGAATTCCTACTACTCTGGTGTCTCTCGTAAGTCTAATGTGCTTGATCTTGTTCATTGTGATGTTTGTAGCATGCCCACAAAATCTATGGGGGGTGCTCTTTACTTTGTTTCTTTTGTTGATGATTACTCTAGGAAGCTTTGGGTATATTTGTTAAAATCTAAAGATGAAGCCTTTGCTGCATTTAAGAAATTTCATGCATTTGTGACCACTCAAACAGGTAGAAAGCTAAATGCTTACGTACAGATAATGGGGGTGAGTTTACAAGTGCTGAATTCAATAGATTTTGTGAAAATCTTGGTATTAAGAGGGAGCTAGCAGTCCCATATAGCCCCTCTTCCAACGGTGTGGCTGAAAGGTACAATAGGACTTTATGTGAGAGGGTGAGATGCATGTTGTCCACAGCTAATCTCCCTCATGGATTTTGGGGAGAGGCTTTGAAAACTGCAGTTCATGTTTGCAATCGATCCCCTCATATGTCCTTAAAAGGTGGCATTCCAGAAGAGGTTTGGTCTGGCAAACCAGCTTCATATGACCACCTACGCATCTTTGGTTGTGATGCTTTTGTGCATATAAGGCCTGAGTTGAGAAGCAAGTTAGATGCAAAGTCCATGAAAGGAATCTTCATGGGTTATGGAGATGAAGGTGAAATGGGCTACAGGATTTGGCTACCTCAACTCAAGAAGGTAATACGCAGCCGAGATGTTGTATTTAATGAGGCAAGGCTGCTCAAAAATAATTGTGCCTCTAAAGATGACCATAAAAGAGTCAAATTTCAGCATGTACAGCCACCAATTAAATCTGATATGAACCCTCGGGATGCACCACATATGGCTGGAAATGACAATGAGCCCGTGGTTATTGAGCCAGATGATGCTGGAAAGCAAAATGATGATCATGAAGGGTATATGCAGCCACCTATTCATGCTGAAAACAGAGCTGGAAATGATGTACAGCAGCCTGTTAACAATGAAGAAGTTAATGTACCTCCTGATGTAGATCCATTGCCTGGTAATGTGGATCATTGGGTAAGAAGATCTATATGTCCTAGGAGGCCAGTGACTAGATATGATCCCTCTATACATTATATTATGTTATCAGATGAGGGTGAGCCTCTTACTTATAAAGAGGCAAAGCTATGTGAGCACAAGAAGAAGTGGGAGTTAGCCATGAAGGAAGAGATAAAGGCCTTGCATGCAAATGATACTTGGGATTTGGTTGAGTTACCCAAAGGAAGGAAAGCCATTCCCAACAAGTGGGTGTACAAAATCAAAACTGTTGATGGCAAACCCAAGTATAAGGCAAGGCTGGTTGCTAAGGGATATGCCCAAAAAAAGGGCATTGATTTCCAAGAAGTGTTCTCTCCAATGGTGAAAATGACCACTTTACGTGTGTTGTTTTCTCTCATAGCTGCCTTGGATTTGGAATTATTCCAAATGGATGTTAAAACAGCCTTTTTGCATGGTGATTTAGATGAAGAGCTGTACATGAAACAGCCAGAAGGATATGCCATTCCTGGAAAAGAGCATCTGGTATGCAAACTGAAAAGGAGCCTATATGGGCTGAAACAGGCCCCCAGACAATGGTATAAGAAGTTTGATGCATTTATGCTCAAACATGGGTTTAAAAGAAGCCATGAAGATCACTGTTTGTACACCAAAAAGGATGAAGATGGAAGCCCAATTATTCTTGTACTGTATGTAGATGATATGCTGCTGGCTGGGAAGAAAAAGAGCACTCTGAATGCTCTAAAACAGCAGCTGAACTCTGCATTCTCAATGAAAGACCTTGGGGAAGCTGAGCATATTCTTGGTATGCGTATAAAAAGGGATAGACAGCAGCATACTTTGCAGTTATCCCAAGAAAAGTACATTGAAAAAGTGCTGGACAGATTTAATGTGGCTGATGCTAAGCCTCTTGGAGTGCCATTGCAGCCACATGTTAAGCTTTCCAAGGATGACTGTCCCAAAAATGATGATGCAGCCAATTACATGAAGAGTGTTCCATATGCATCAGCTTGTGGTTCACTTATGTATGCTATGGTAGCCACTCGGCCAGACATTGCTCATGCAGTGGGAGTTGTTAGAAGGTTCATGGCTAATCCTGGTAGAGCTCATTGGGAGGCAGTCAAATCTATCTTGAGATATTTGAAAGGGACCAAAAGTAAATGCTTATGTTATGGAAAGGGTCCATTGGAGTTAAAAGGATTTTGTGATTCAGACATGGAAGGTGATGTGGACACACGCAAGTCCACAAGTGGCTATGTATACATCCTTGCAGGTGGAGCTATTTCATGGTGCTCTAGACTTCAGAGGATAGTTGCACTATCTACTACAGAGGCTGAATATATTTCAGCCACAGAGGCTTCCAAAGAAGCCATTTGGTTAGCTCGCCTCTGCAGTGAGTTTGGGATGCCTGAAAAGGCACCTGTTCTTGGATGCAATAGCCAGAGTGCCATATGTTTGGCAAAGAATGCCATGTTTCATGCTCACACAAAGCATATTGATGTGAGATATCACTTCATGAGAGAGGTGTTAGAGGATGGCTTGATCACTTTGATCAAGGTCAATACTTCACAGAATCCTGCAGATGCTCTCACGAAGTGTCTACCCAAGGCACAACATCAGCTATGTATACAGATGGTGGGAGTTACTTAGCTTAAAGGATCCTCCTTGGTCCTTTAAGTGGGAGGTTGTTGGGGATAAAGGCCCCAAGGACTCTCCTTTTGTATATTTTGACCCTTCCATGTGAAAGCTCTCTTCGAGAGCTTTCCAGACATATTTTTGTTATATTTTTTGGACCCCAAATTGGGGAGTTATAGGCATTTACATTATTTTTATGACTTTTGGTCATTGGCCATGTGTGAACATGCCCAAATGACCTAAAAGTCACTTATTAATAAGACTTGGTCCCAAATCTCTCATAACTTGATTGGGACTTCTTCAACTTCAGCTTCTCCATCTTCTTCTCCAAATTTCTGCGCAGGTCTCTCTCTACTTTCTCTCTCCTCACGCAGCAACCCACTCCCTTGGCGTTTGGAGCAACCGAGCACACGACGACGTAGCTCTCCGCGGCCTCTTTCATGAAGGTCTAAGGGTGACACACACACACACACTTAAGGCCTAAAGGTATGTACATTAAGACTTAAGTTGGTTTTCTTTAAGGCAAGATCCGATACATGAAAAGCAATGCTTTTCATATGCCAAATGTCAGAATCCTATTAGAAGTGTAAAAAGTTGATCCAATGGTTGTCATTAAAATCACATCACCCCAAGAAAAGCTGGGTGCCACTATTCGCAGCCACAACTAAGATCTACATAAGAAATAAAGCTACTATTAGCTTTATTGGGAAAAAAAATACCCGAGCTAAAAGTTGCTTTGTTGGAGCTTTTTCACCCAGTTGTTAGTATCTATAAAAAGACTTGCTTCATAAATTCTTGGCATCAACTCATCTCACAAATGCTTACCCTTGGCGTTGGAGCTTTGAGGTGTGTCTACCATACTTGGAGGAGATGTTACTACACTATGGAGGTGGTGTAGTGGTGTATGCTTTTATACTTGGAGGTCCCTCTACTCTTGTGAGAGAGGTTGCTTTGGAGATCTTATCCTAGCCTCTTAATGCTTTGTCCTTTACCCTCACTTGCTCTCTTTGGTAATGATGAGTTGTGAGCATTTCTATGTTACCATGTAATTTTGTTTTTGGGCATATCATCATCTTGTACATGTTTTATCATTAATTGGAGCATTTGTATCCTCTTGAGGCTGTGTATGTGCATATTCTTTCATGTGTGCTATTATTTCTCTATCCTTGGTTATTATTTGCTAACATTGTGAGGTCAAATTGCTCTTTTTAATGCTTCTTGGAACTCTCCATCGCCAAGGGGACATTTCAAAATTTCTTTTTTGACTGGTGAGGATTTGGGTCAATGCTTAGAAGGCTCAAGATCAAGGGTTAGAGCTCCCATCTCTCACTAGGGAAGTTTATTTTGGTTTCTATTTCATCTTGGTTGAAAATTCACTTCCAATTTCAATTCTCCGCACACTTTCAATTTTAAAATTGTGCGCACAATGGAGAGATGAAACTCGAGTAAATTTACTTACATAAGATTTAAATTGAGATTTAATCACTTAAATCGTTTAGATTTTTTGGACCAAAAATAAAAATCGAGGTTTTTATCCCTTCAAGATTTTTATTTTTATAACACAAAGTGTATATATTTCACATATATGCATCAAAGATAGTAATATGCACAACAAAGTGAGTCTTCTGCTAGGTCTTTGAGCATACAAATGGTCAATCAATGAGTCTAAAGGATGCATGAGCTATTCTTATGGACTAGCCCACTTCAAAACTCTTTTCTTAAAAGAGTTTCTACCAGAGAATGAAGAACAAAGGAATTGAGATGATTGGATAGGGTCATACAAAGAGGTTTGCCCTTATCCATCTATATTTCACACTATAGAGGGATCATATATAAACTAAAAGGTTTAGAGATTTTCAAAAGATACGACACTTTATTAGGGAATTAGATAAGGTAATAAAATGGGGAATTAGAGAAAACACCCCTAAGACTTTTGAGGAGGTAATCAAATGTGCATTGGTATATGAGGACCATAATTGTCTTCAATTTACTATATGGAGACAAAGCAACCTCTTAAAATTATAAGCACAAGAAAATTCAAGAAACAAATAACCATGGGAAAAAACAAATTTTTGGTAAGGAGAAAAAAAACTCCAAGGGCCGCCTAACATGTCTTCTCAATAGTTTGAAAAGGCCAACAAAGAAAACTTGATTTAGGTACTTATCTCCCAACCACTCTAAGTAGAATTACCCAATTTGAAAGGGGGAAGAAAAGAAACTTAGAGCAAGGACTAGCACAACCTGGAGAAGTGGCACATTGTATAGACATTTCCAATTCGCGGAAGTATCACCTGCAAACTACTACAAGTGATGCACAATGACAACTCATACTCGTGTTTCTTGACTTAATCATTATGGTCAGCACAATTTGAGCCACGTGACTTGGTAAGCTACATTGTAGTGTTTATGGGATCATAGTGCATATCATGGTTGATGATTCTTCCATTCAAAATTTTATAAATTACACTAGTTGAAATGCTAAAGATTCTCATGCAGCTAGAGCACATAAATATGTCGTATATATGATGCAAGGCAATCATTAAGAGAGTATGGAACGATATTGTGTCCAATCTAAAGTGGAAATGAATGGTTTCAAAAGCCATATGGACTTTCAAAAAACGAATATGGAGCACACTGATTTCATCATGGGCAAGGAATGGCTTTAGATGATGGGGATTATACTTAAACGCAATACCAATACAATACACGAATCCATTAAAAATGGAAGTAAACTTTTTAGCAAGGGTGAGTGGGATATAAGTAGTGCACCTCTAATTTGGTGCATTAAGTTAGGCACTTTAGTTGATAGTGAGCATATTCAAGAGTTATATATTTTATAAAGTTCTTCTCATGATGAGCATCTGCATGCAGATAACTCATTTGGTGTATGTACTCATACCAAGAATGTAAATTAAGACTAGACCTTGCATTACTCTTTTTTGAAGAATGTGTGGTAAAAAGTCTTAATCAATTAATGTTGATTTTAAAGATATTTTTCCCTCTCATGTACCAAGAGGGCTAATACCAAGAAAAGGGGACATTAACCATGCCATAGATTTAGTTTCTGACACTAAACCCATTTGCAAGCCTTCTATAGACTTAGTGCAACAAAGCACCAGTAGAGAGCCAAATCTAGGAATATCTATATAAAGGTTTCATTGGGCCTAGCAATTTACCATGGGCATCGTCAATACTCCTCATTAAGAAAAACTCTATGAGATTATGTAGAGTATAGGGAAATAAACAAGGTAATGATTAAAAGTCAATATCCAATGCCTCCATTGGACAATTTATTTGATGGATTATAACAGGCTCAATATTTTACTAAGTTAGATCTTAGTTCAAGGCATCATCATATTAGGTTAAGGTGGGGGATGTACCCAAAACCGCTTTTAAAAATAGGGATGGGCACTATTGAGTTTTTAGTGATTCCATTTGGTCTCACCAATGCTCTTGCCACATTCATGAAGCTGATGAATAGTGTTTTACAACCTTAGCCAAGGCAATTTGTAATAGGCTTTTTGGATGACATCATGATCTATGGTGTTTTTCTTCTCCTATATAGTATACTAGAAGAAAAGCACTTGATGACATCATGATCTATGGTGTTTCTTTTAATGTATAGTAGATCAAAAGAAAAACACTTGGAACACATGTAGAAAGTCTTCCAAGTGTTAAGGATAGAATTCATTTTAATAAGGAGTCAATGTGTGAATTCATCAAAACAAAACTTAGATATCTCTACCATATCATCTCTAAAGATGGAATTAGGAAACATCATACTATCAATGGTCATATCCCACGAACCTAGAAGAGCTTCGGATTTTTGGAGGTTTATAAGGATTCTATAAAAAAATTCATTAAAGATTATGTCAAAATGGTTGATGACACAGCTTAAAGAAAGAGGGAAAGCCTTTCATTAGGGAGATGAGAAGAGGCCTAGCATGGAGAGGTTGAAAGTAGTAATAGCTATAGTTTCATTGGGATTTGCAATCCACCTTCGGAGTTGAGAATAACACAAGTGATCTCGCTATAGTAGTTCTAGTTCAAGGTAGTCGACCAATTAAACGCAAAAAGCTAGAGCTAGCTTGGAAAAAATCATTCCCTAGAGATTTACATATAAGACAGTGGGCTTTATATGAAGGTCATGGCACACCTAGCGGAGACACCAAGGAGTTAACAAGACATGATCTTGTTTAGAGGCAATTTTATTGCCTAAACTTATACATGAAAATCATAAGGATGTCCTTAAATATGTGCATAAATGCAATAAATGCGAAGCAAATAAAGTTGAAAGGTTGAAGATTAGATGATGATCTTCGCCACCCACTTGAAGATATGCTTTGGACATACATAAATAAATGGCAAACTAATTGGAAAGAGTACTTACCTATGATAGAATTTGCATATAATAGTGTCAAGCACTCTTCCATGGGACATCATCCATTCATGCTTATGTATGGGTTCAACCAAGAGCTTCTTATGGAATAGGATTGCAACATGCGGATGTCCAAGCTTCAAGTGGACTTCTTAGAAGAGATGAACAATATGTTTAGGCTTCCTAAGGATAGCATTAGGAAAGCTCTGTATAGAGCTAGAGCGTAAGCTAAGTCTCAATCAACTTTGAAGTACGAGAGCAAGTCTAGCTTAGTGTTCCATCTAGGTCTCAAACCATGAAAAAAAGATCTTGTCCAAAACTTCATGGAGGACATGGGGTTCAGTGGGTGCAATCACCAAAAAAAAAATTTTTCTCTCTCTTTCTCCATACAAATCGACCCAAGGGGAAGGAAATATTACAAAGGAGAGGTAGTAGGAACCTACTCCTAATGAGAGTAAGCACATTAGTGCCATTTAGCACTTATGTAGACATCGAAATGGATACCTTACATGAATCAGATGCACCAGCTAAACACATCTTTCATGTGTCTCACGTGTAAGGGATAATCATCATCACCATCATCTATTAGAAATATGAGCAACCTTCCACAAGGGAGCGAGCTCAAATTTGAAGGTCAAAGTTTGGTCAAAGGTTAGTGTTAGCCGCTAGAGCAATTTGTATTATTTTTATACTTATAAAAGATATATGAAACATTGTAATGTACCAAAAAGGTAAAGTGAACCGATGTAACAATTCTTTTAATAATGAAAAGAGATATAGTAGTGTGTGTGAGGCGGTAAACCGTAGCACGCAGAGCTATATCATGTTCTGTGAGTTCCAAAACAGTACGACTGACACGACCGTTTCTAGAAACGTCAAAACAAGTTTCGACCCCGAAATTTTTTAGGACGACTTCATCTCAAAGTAACAAGAAAGGAAACTCTTCAAATAATATTTTTCTATCTCTTGTAGAGAGATAAAGAGAAGTAACAAAAGAATGATAGGTAGATGGAAACGAATTTATGAGCGTATACACTATCTCATCATCATATATAGTGACTCTAACATTAAGTAGCTGATCCCATAAGTCCTTAAGTTTCAAAATGTGTGATTGGACCGACTCACCAACTTTTATCCTTAAGTTGGCTAATTGTCTCCTTAGATTAGCTTTCCTAACAGGATTTAGGCTCTGATAGAGATTCTCTAAGTCCAACCAAGCTCGACAAGAAGTTCTAAATGACCCGATCTATGAAATGATATGCGTCTTGACTCCCATAACAATAAATGAGAGTGCTTGTGCATCTCTAGAATCCCATCTGGATTTCTCTTCTCTAAGTTGAATTTGCATCCGACTCCCTCCATATGTGGATGAAGATATAATCTCCTCTTCTTCCTCTTCAATCTCCTCGGCAAAAATTGGAGTTGCATCCTTCTTGGATGAAAAAGCAACATCTTCCTCTACTTGTCTTTGCCAAGGGTACTTTCCATTGACAATATTGTTGGGGATAAAGGCCCCAAGGACTCTCCTTTTTATATTTTGACCTTTCCATGTGAAAGCTCTCTTCGAGAGCTTTCCAAACATATTTTTGTTATATTTTTTGGACCCAAAATTGGGGAGTTATAGGCATTTACATTATTTTTATGACTTTTGGTCATTGGCCATGTGTGAACATGCCCAAATGACCTAAAAGTCACTTATCAATAAGACTTGGTCCCAAATCTCTCATAACTTGATTGGGACTTCTTCAACTTCAGCTTCTTCATCTTCTTCTCCAAATTTTTGCATAGGTTTCTCTCTACTTTCTCTCTCCTCACGCAGCAGCCCACTCCCTTGACGTTTGGAGCAACCGAGCACACCACGATGTAGCTCTCCGCGACCTCTTTCAACTGGTATCAAAGCCTTGAGCTGTTCTATCGCGACAAAGTTGCTCCAAGTGCTTTTCTACTTCAGCCTATGTTAAGATGAAGGTGTTTTCTTGCATTTGGAAGAATTTCATCGCGAAAAACCTTTTTTTTTTGCGATAGAGTGCTGTTTTTGGAGGATTACTTCAGCCCAAAGCAAAGCTGAAGCAAATTTTGTGATTTTTTAGAGAGTTTTATCGCGAAGAAAGTTGCTCCGGGGCCAAGAGGATCACTTTGGACATCTCAACAGCCCATAACACGCTGTTTTCAGGTGTTTTGCAGGTCTAAACAAGTGTTTCACATGTCATTGCAGCAATACACAGGTTTAGTACCCTATGTATTGGATTGTGGCAAAAGAAATTGCTTATGTACAACAATTTGTGGCATTTTTCTGAGAATTTCAAAAATTTCTGAAGCAAAATTTGGGGCTTTTGCTCTTATTTGGTTCTAAAGGCTGCGTTATAGCTTTATGTACACAGATTGAGGTCAAAAGAAGTCAAATTTGTTGATTTCAAGCACAAATTAGCTTGCTGGAATTTTCTGCAAAATTTTTCAGAAAATTTCAGATTTTGATTTTGTGCTCCATTTTGCTCCTACAGATGTTTGAAACTATTGTGCACTATTTTTAGAGGTGGTACCCTGATTTTGATGCGTTTTGCCCAAAATTTCAGCACACTAACCTCTTCATTGTGCAATTATGGCGTCATCTTCCTCATATGTGAAGAATCTATTTGAGATTCGACGATTTGAGGGAACAGGTTTCGACTTGTAAAAGGAGAGAATGTGAAGGATTGTGACAGGGCATTGGAGGCGGAAAAACTAGAGGACATGTCACAAGATGCATGGCTGATCTTGAACAAGAAGGCTGTTACATATATCAAGATGGCTGTCTCTGATGAAATCTTGGTAGATCTCAAAGGTTTGACCTCTACTTCAGAAATATGGGTAAAGCTGAAAGCAGCTTATGAAAACACTATGCCTGTTAACCAAGTGCATTTGATGCGGAAGCTCGTTGGCATGCAGCTAGATGAGTCCAGGAGTGCAACTGAACACTTATCTCTCTTTACAGGCACTTTGTTACAGTTGCAGGACTCAGGTATGGATCCTTTTGATGACAAGCTTAAAGCCATTTTCTTGCTTATGACATTGCCTGACTCTTGAGAGACATCGGTAGTCTCATTGTCCAATAACCCCAACCTGACCTTTGATGGTCTTAGGGGTTCTATACTTAATGAAGAGATCAGGAGAAAAGCAGGTGGTGAAGGTGGAAGCTAAGCCAACATGGTTAGAGGCAAAACGCATAAGAGGAGTAATAATGCACAAAGGAACAAGAGTAAGAGCAGGGAAAGGGGTAATGGCAGCAAGGGTAAAAGCAATGATGTGACATGCTATCAGTGTGGAAGGAAAGTCCACAAGAAACCTGATTGCCGCTATTACAAGGGACAGCTTGAAAGAAAGAAGAATGCTGGAGATAAGAAGAAGGAGAAGAAAGAAGACAACATTGATGCACAGGACAGCCAAAAGGACAAGGAGAAGGCCAATGTGGCCTCTAATGTAGTCATAGAAGGGCTGACAGAACTTTATCAGCTGATGATACTTATGCATTTGATTCCTCTCTGAATGTTCATTCACAGGACATGTCGATCACCAAAAGTGACCTTATTGATGCTTTGTTGACCGTTAATGATGCATTGACCCAGACATGGATTGTTGACTCTGGAGCTTCTTTTCATGTGACTCCTATCAAGGAGTGTTTTTCTACTTTTACTGAAGGCAGCCATGGCCATGTATACCTTGGAAACAATCACGCATGTTCCATTGAGGGTATTGGCAAAGTGCATTTCTCTACAAATGGCACTAATGAGCTCGTCTTGCATAATGTGCGTTATGTACCAGGGATCAAGAAAAGCTTGCTTTCTGTGGGTCAAATGGATATGCATGGTTATAGCATTCTCGTTGAGAGAGGATCATGGAAAATGACAAAGGGGTCAAGGCTGATTATGAAAGGCACAAAGAAGGGAACTCTCTATTGCTTGCATGGAAAAGCCTAATCAGGGAAGCTTATTGCATTGGTTGAAGTTCACTCCCATCTGGAGTTGTGGCATAAGAGAATTGGCCATATGAACCAAAAGGGTCTCACTAGACTTTGTAACTTAAAGAAGCTTTATGCTAAAGGCACAAAGCTTGATTTTTGTAATGAATGTCAATATGGAAAGCAAGTGATCATTCCTTTTACTCTGGTGTGTCTCGTAAGTCTTGTGTACTTGATCTTGTTCATTCTGATGTATGTAGCATGCCTACCAAATCTATGGGGAGTGCTTTGTATTTCATTTCTTTTGTTGATGATTTCTCTAGAAAAATTTGGGTTCAATTGCTTAAGTCTAAGGATGAAGCATTTGCTCCGTTTAAGCGTTTCATGCATTTGTGACCACCCAAACAGGTAAAAGATTGAAATGCCTACGTACAGATAATGGGGGTGAATTTAAGAAATTTTGTGAAAATTTGGGCATTAAGAAGGAGCTTACTATTCCATACAGCCCCTCTTCTAATGGTGTGGCTGAACGCTATAATAGGACACTTTGTGAGAGGGTGAGATGCATGCTCTCCACAGCTAATCTCCCTCATGGATTTTGGGGAGAGGCACTCAAAACTGCAATACATATACGCAATAGATCCCCTCACATGTCTTTGAAAGGTGACATCCCTAAAGAGGTTTGGTTTGGCAAACCTACTTCATATGATCACTTACGTGTCTTTGGTTGCGAGGCTTTTGTGCATATAAGGCCTGAGCTGAGAAACAAACTTGATGCTAAGTCCATAAAAGGCCTCTTCATGGGATATGGTGAAGAAGGTGAGATGGGCTACAGAATTTGGATACCTCATCTCAAGAAAGTTGTACGCAGCCGGGATGTTGTTTTTAATGAGGCGAAGCTTCTTCAAAACAATAGTGCCTCAAGAGTTGACCATAAAAGGTTCAGATTTCAGCATGACCAGCCACCTGTTAGGCCCAATTTCGATCGTCAAATGCACCACAAAGGACTGAAAATATTGATGATCCAATGGTTTTTGAGCCAGAAGATAATAGACAGCAAGATGAGGCTCCTCAAGGGCATATGCAGCCACCTATTCATGCTGAAAACAGAGCTGGAAATGATGTACAGCAACCCGTTAACAATGAAGAAGTTAATGTACCTCCTGATGTAGATCCATTGCCTGGTAATGTGGATCATTGGGTAAGAAGATCTATACGTCCTAGGAGGCCAGTGAATAGATATGATCCCTCTATACATTATATTATGTTATCAAATGAGGGTGAGCCTCTTACTTATAAAGAGGAAAAGCTATGTGAGCACAAGAAGAAGTGGGAGTTAGCCATGGAGGAAGAGATAAAGGCCTTGCATGCAAATGATACTTGGGATTTGGTTGAGTTACCCAAAGGAAGGAAAGCCATTCCCAACAAGTGGGTGTACAAAATCAAAACTGTTGATGGCAAACCCAAGTATAAGGCAAGGCTTGTTGCTAAGGGATATGCCCAAAAAGAGGGCATTGATTTCCAAGAAGTGTTCTCTCGTGGTGAAAATGACCACTTTACGTGTGTTATTTGCTCTCGCAGCTGCCTTGGATTTGGAATTATTCCAAATGTATGTTAAAACAGCCTTTTTGCATGGTGATTTAGACGAAGAGCTGTACATGAAACAGCCAGAAGGATATGCCATTCCTGGAAAAGAGCATCTGGTATGCAAACTGAAAAGGAGCTTATATGGCCTGAAACAGGGCCCCAGACAATGGTATAAGAAGTTTGATGCATTTATGCTCAAACATGGGTTTAAAAGAAGCCATGCAGATTACTGTTTGTACACCAAAAAGGATGAAGATGGCAGCCCAATTATTCTCGTATTGTATGTAGATGATATGCTGCTGGCTGGGAAGAAAAAGAGCACTCTAAATGCTCTAAAACAGCAGCTGAACTCTGCATTCTCAATGAAAGACCTCGGGGAAGCTGAGCATATTCTTGGTATGCGTATAAAAAGGGATAGGCAGCAGCATACTTTGCAGGTATCCCAAGAAAAGTACATTGAAAAAGTGCTGGACAGATTTAATGTGGCTGATGCTAAGCCTCTTGGAGTGCCATCGCAGCCAAATGTTAAGCTTTCCAAGGATGACTGTCCCAAAGATGATGATGCAGCCAATTACATGGTGTGTTCCATATGCATCAGCTTGTGGTTCACTTATGTGTGCTATGGTTGCTACTCGGCCAGACATTGCTCATGCAGTGGGAGTTGTTAGCAGGTTCATAGCTAATCTTGGTAGAGCTCATTGGGAGGTAGTCAAATCTATCTTGAGATATTTGAAAGGGACCAAAAGTAAATGCTTATGTTATGGAAAGTGTCCATTGGAGTTAAAAGAATTTTGCGATTCAGACATGGCAGGTGATGTGGACACACGCAAGTCCACAAGTGGCTATGTATACACCCTTGCAGGTGGAGCTATTTCATGGTGCTCTAGACTTCATAGGATAGTTGCACTATCTACTACAGAGGCTGAATATATTTCAGCCACAGAGGCTTCCAAAGAAGCCATTTGGTTACCCCGCCTCTGTAGTGAGTTAAGAATGCCTGAAAAGGCACCTATTCTTGGATGCGATAGCCAGAGTGCCATATGTTTGGCAAAGAATGCCATGTTTCATGCTCGCACAAAGCATATTGATGTGAGATACCACTTCATCAGAGAGGTGTTAGAGGATGGCCTGATCACTTTGATCAAGGTCAATACTTCACAAAATCCTGCAGATCCTCTCACGAAGTGTCTACCCAAGGCACAACATCAGCTATGTATACAGATGGTGGGAGTTACTTAGCTTAAAGGAGCCTCCTTAGTCCTTTAAGTGGGAGGTTGCTGGGGATAAAGGCCCCAAAGACTCTCCCTTTGTATGTTTTGAATGTGAAAGCTCTCTTCGAGAGCTTTCCAGACATATTTTTGTTATATTTTTTGGACCCCAAATTGGGGAGTTATAGCATTTACATTATTTTTATGACTTTTGGTCATTGGCCATGTGTGAACGTGCCCAAATGACCTAAAAGTCACTTATCAATAAGACTTGGTCCCAAATCTCTCATAACTTGATTGGGACTTCTTCAACTTAAGCTTCTCCATCTTCTTCTCCAAATTTCTGCGAAGGTTTCTCTCTCTACTTTCTCTCTCCTCATGCAGAAGCCCACTGGCGTTTGGAGCAACCGAGGACACCACGACGTAGCTCTCCGCGGCCTCTTTCAAATATTCCACAAGTCTTTGGAAACTAGGAAATTCATCATCATAAAACTCCATATTGAATAGTTAGACGTTCAATGAAGCTTGTCTCCTTGTTCCAATCTATGTACACTCATCCTGAGTACAAGGGTGTATGTCAACTATGCTCGAATACCAAATGTTGAAAGTGTGGTAGGCCCAAACAATAATCACAGGTTAATCCAAGATCTTTCCAACACTTGACCTTAGCACATAACCGAACTAATGACAATATAGAGAGATGAGGAGACAATTATAAAAGTGCAAAAGCTTAATGCTACTACATACTAATAAAATGTAAAATGTTAAATTTTAATGTGTAATGATACAAAATCTGAAATTAGGCTGAATCTAAAGGTTCTAGATACAAAGGTAGTGTGAGAGCGTCTAAGAGGTATTATGTGAGTGAACAAACATGCATAAAAAGAAATTAATGAACAGGTCAAAACAGTTATTTCAGCAAACCCTAATTCTGAAGTTAGATCTTCTCTAATGTGGAGCAACAACAATGTGACTTCTCGCAATAAAGTGGTAGGTAAACACTCGGTACATATGTACCACATAAAGAAACCCTAAATTAGACTTGAGTCACGACTCTCCAAAATCAACATGCACACTAGGAAGTGTGAAGAAGAAGCAAAGGAAACCTACCAAAAACTCCTCATATCTACATATACACATCCAAGAGTCATTTTAGCCCTTAACCCTAGAGCACATAAGCTTGTGAGCTAATGAACTGATGATTCAATGTGCCCCCGAGATCTTGTTAAAATAGGTTTTTGTTTATATAGGTTTCAGCAGGTCACAAATAAATCACCTGAAAAGCATGAGAAGCTGCTCGAAAAGCTGAAAAATCATAAAGCATACGTAAGATTTTTTGTTCTTCATGCATGGGAGTTTTATTAGTAGACAATTTGCTTTCGAGCATAACTTTATTGAGCTCATAAATGTGCTTTTTCCCAAAAAAATCTCAGCAATTCCTTTTTAATTAGTGAAATGCAGAATAAAAGCAGAAACTAGGGTTTTGATTTTTAGAGGCCATTGTTACATATCATTAGAAAGCTCTCAGACTTGAGGAGTCTGACATTGTTTTCCAATGTGTATTTATGTACCGAGTCAACATTTGTTCATAGTACATGCACATCATGAACCATCTTAGCAATGCACATACGAATTTTTAATTGCAACATAGGACAAAATGTAAGAGTCAAGATGTACATTAAAAAGATACATGAGTTGCATGCAATATTCACTGTTCAGCAAGGTTGGAAATTGCATAAGATATAATATGTGACATGTCACAAGTTGCAATTTCATGGACCATGTGCATCATGTATTACATTGCAGCATCAATGGCAAATGTACATCCATATACCTAAGAATAAGTATAAAAGAATGCATACAAAAGATCTTAAAAAGCTTGAAATTTTGCAAAGAATGCACATGAGTATATCCAAATGTTTCAAATGTGTAGAGTGCACAACTTTTAGAAAACCTATCTAAAATCGATGAGGTAACCACACTCGAGTCTTATGGCATAAAATTAATCATTTGAGTCATGGATCTATTTGTTCCTTCAACCTTCAATCAAGGTCCAAAAGCATTTTGGTTTCTCCCACAAAGTTATCTTTTAGTTCAAGCAAGAGTCTACAGCTTTGAACATGTAGTTACAAGATATTCTGGACTTCAGAAAGGCAAAGAGTCCAATATCAAGAAGGATGAGCTTCAAGAAGAGCCAAAAATGAAGACAAAAGAGCTTTCTAGCCCAAGCGAAAGATTTCCCATATGGAAGGCTTGTCCTTGATGGGAAATCATACCTCCACCTTTCCCATCCGTTAACCGTATTGTTTCCACACAACCCCATTTTTAAGCTATAATTAGCTTTTAATCCATGTAAGAGCAATTCACCCAAATTTACATGTTAGCCCTTTTACCACCCTGTAGATTCTAACCAAAGTATAATAAGTCCTTTGTGACATATCCCTATGATCCAAAGTGACTATCAAGTTCCCTTAATGTTGTCACATGAAGCAAGTGAATTATCCTTCTCAAACTCTGGATATATCCAAGTGTGAACCTAGTGGATGTATCCATACATGAACTTCTTGATGTATATGTGAACCATGGTGTGGGTACTAAAGAAGCACTTGCTATATCCATGAACAATGTTACATGTCCATAACATTCATCACATTGCTTTCCCCAAGTTTTGATTTAAGGGGATAATTAATAGGTTAAACCAGCCTTTGGGCTGTTCCCTGTGGCTTTTCCCATGCTATGATCTCATGACTATCATTATTAGACATAACCTTCAATTATTATTTTCAATCTTCATAACCTTATTTAGTCTACCATTGCTTATTTCCATTTATAAGGAGCCCTAATGGACTCATCTTCGTCATATTGAGACAATTGGATCCAGTTCAAGTCTTTTATCTACAATCAGGTCTTGTATCTACAATTGATGAGCTTATTGTCTTTTGGCCAAGTTTCTCCCTCAATTTCTTCTTATTTATAGATATGTTTTTATTGTGACTCCTTCCCTACATAAAGCTCTCTTCTGAATCTCTTCTCCTCTCCTCTTCCCACCTCCATACATATATTCTTTAACACAAAGTTTCACTTCCGTGAGAATCATAGAAGTGTTTCTCTCAATCTTTCAATCTTTGCAACCCTTCATTTGTGTTATCAAGTTACTCACACTCTTTGATTTTATCCTAAATCTTTAAACACATCCCGTATAAAAAGTTAGAGATTGATCCACATTCGACCTCACTAATTTTAATTTGGTTATGATCCATGAACAACTTTTATGGCCTAAGAACAACACGACTTGGACAACAAAAGTTTTCAAGTTACCTCAAAACTTTTGAATTGTATTTTAAGAAGTAGGAAACTTCTCTAAGAAAGCAATCTCCTAGTTCTGCCACTCTGCTTGGTTTGAATTTGATAGTTTTCTCACATTTCCTCTTGTCATTGGTGATTTTCGCTTTGAAGTTTGGCCATGTCTAGCTCCTTCCTTCGTATATGATACAGGCTTAGGAGTATCAAATTACCTTTTTGCACATTCAAATACTTCTATTTCAAATGTACTACTTGGTCTAGCTTCTTCCTTGAAACCGAATGATATTGTACCTCAACTATTCGAGAAATTCATCTTCTTTACTCTCTCATATGGGTACAACTTGAATCTTCCGCAAAAAGCAGACCTAGATTTCCTTCAAACTTGTTGTTCTTATCATGATCAGTCATTTAAGCACATGAACTTTTCGTTGCAATGAGTATCTGAACCTCCTCTATGTGGATAGAAAACAACAAGAAAATCCCACCCCTTCCATATAACCATTACAGAACCTCGCACTAGGTACTTCTCAGAAAGAGTTAATAGATTGTTTCTCAATGCTTAGCTTGAAGCCTTTGTGAGATCTTAGCAACCCACTAACTGGCTTCCTTGTCTGCGTGCATATTTGCTGAGGCCTGGGACATGTGCATACATCAATTTTGATAGCTTCCTCTTCCAGACAACGCCATTTTAATTGCGTGTACGTCAAGATAGTAGACTTTGAATTTTTAAGCAATGTATACTGTAGCCAAGAAAATCTGGAAATATCACATGATAAAGATGAGATATAAAACCCACGTACATTCATTTACATACAAGAACGCGTTTAAGCAACTGTCTCAACTGAACCACTTTACACTACAGTTGACGAAACTAAAAATATGTACTGACATTACAACACTTAAATGGAAGGAGAAATGTGATCAGAAACCTCAGGATTATCAGTATTAAAGAAAAACGGTGACGCAGTGTGGAAGACAGCTTCACAACCATCGACAGCTGCATCAAACGACCCATAATCCAGCAGATCAGCTTTGAACAGTTTCAGCCTTTCCTTCGCCATGGGAAGCCCCAAAAGGTGTGCAGTCTTGGTCGCATTCTCTAAAGTAAATACAAAGAAGGCATCACAAATAAGCCAGAGACGAAGCAAAAGCCGATAAGCACCTTACCAGGGTCGCGCACAGAGGCGCGCACAGTATACCCGCGCTCGAGAAGAAGCTTCACGAGCCAAGTTGCAATGAACCCAGAAGCCCCCGTCACACACACTAGCTTCTCCATATTATCTGCGGGGAAACGCTGGTGACGGGTGACGGGTACACGAGATGCAAGTACAATTGTCAGAACTTAACAAAGCCTGTAAGCATTGCACTCAGCAGAGCAGAGCAACTTTTAAAAAAAATGTTCCTGTTGGAAAAGCCAATCCACGTGTGAATTGTGAAACCTGCAGTCATCGTGTTCATTCAGAAGTGATGCTCTAAAAAAAGTCAGTCCACATGTTTGGCAACGCTCTATTTCATTGACAAGCTCACATGTGAAACTTGCAGACTTTCAGTCATCGTCTTCATTCAGATATGATACAAAAAGTCAATCCACATGTATGCAACATTGCAACGATCTTCTTCATTGACAGGTGAGGTGGAACATTTTTAATGATTCTTTTCTTTCACATTTGAGATGGAACATTCTAATAATACTTTTCACCTTCTTCACCTTATCTAAACCTCAAAGAGTCGCTAAACAATCAATCCATGGCTATCTTAATCCTTCAACTAAACCTTCACTTGACGCCTCGGGAGAACTAGGGTTTGGCGAGGGCCTTCCCTCTGAAGTCTTCTGTGTCTCTCCTGCTTCTCTCGCGTCCCCTTGGGGGGGGGGGGGGGGGGGGGGTTCTGTTTTCGGAAGTCTGTCGAACGTTGTGGACATGATGTCGTTGCACGATGCTCTCAGAGATGGGATGGCGGGCCCATCGGGTTTGTCTGAAGGACTGAATGGTATCAACACAGTGGTTAACCCTGTATTCGACATCAGAGGAGCTTTTGCAGGAGAAATGGGGATTAACTCGGGTCCTAGAACGCATGATAATTATCAAGTATTGTCTAACCCTATTAACATTGTGCAAAACTCAAGTGTGAAGTCGTATGCCAGCGCTGTGCAAGCTCAGCATCAAGGTCCTTTCTCCATGTTCAACATGCAAGGTCTATCAGGTATGCCCCCTTCTCCCTCCGTAGGCAGAGACTATAAAGGTAAGAAGAAGATGGAAAATGAGGGGGAGGGTTCTAGCCCTAGAGTTTGTCCAGAGCATGTCCTCAATCTTGATCCTGAAGAGGAAGACAGAGAGGACTGCACGCTTGTTATTAAGAGTACGACCTTAGAAAGCTGGAATAATCATTTGACTGAGAAAGTTGTGATTGGCCTATGCCATGGACCTAGACCTGCTCAGGATATTTTAAAAAGTTGGATGAAGATCAACTCGAAAAGTAGGAGGGTTGTTTGTTAAGCATATTCAATATCTGCCTAACAATTACTTACTTTTTTTCTTTGAAGATGCTAGTAATGCCATGCAAGTGATTGTTGAGAGGCATTGGATCATCAGAAATACCCCCATTTCCTTTTTTAAGTGGTTCCTAGGGTTCAACCCTAGAGGCCCAAAACCGACTAAGGTGCCTGTGTGGATAGAACTGCCTGATCTGCCTGTTGAATACTATCCTTGGATTGAGCAATTGGGGGGTCTAATCGGTAAAGTTCTTGGTCAAAAACCTAGAAAAGGTTTTAATCCTAAATGGGACCCTCTAATGTTAGTAGAAGTGGATATTTCCAAGAATATTAAAACGATGCTCGTTCTTAAAAATTTTGAAGGTTTTAAGCTACATGAACAAAAAGTGGTGTACAAGAATCTGCATAATGCTTGTTTCCATTGTTATAAATAGGGGCACCTGATTAAAGACTGCCCCATTCTATTGAATATCCAAGGTAAGGATAACAAAGGTGAGAGATCAGAGAAACAGGTACCTGATATTAAGAAAGAAGATCTTACCAAGGAAGACCAAGGGTTCAAAAAGAATACAGGTAAAACTAGAAGAAGACCATTTCAAGTGGGTCTGAAACCAGAAACTCTGGAGAAGGTAATAAGTAACCCATTTCAGGTGCTTGAAGAGGCTACTTCTGATGAACCTGAGAACTCAGATTTTGCAGGTACTCAAACTGTGAATAAAGATACTCTTACAGGTATTTCATGGAAGTATTATCCAAGGTAATGGGGAAGGTTGGACAATTGTTGGTAAGAAAAGTAGTGCTAAGTCCCAACCCCCCAAAACAAATTCCTCCTCTGATCCTATCGCGTCAGAAGATGAAAATGCTAATGATCTTCAAAGTGCTGATATTATTTTTGTTGAGCAATTAAACAAAAGTGATGAGGAAGGTATGCTTCAGGCAGGCTTCTTGGATGGGAATGATGATAATATGGCTATTGATAGGGTGGCTAGCCCTATAGTTAAAGACAAAGCTAAAACTAAAAGGAAGGATGTGGTAAGATCATCAATCTCAGCTGTTAAGACGATCAAGAACCTTAAAAAGTAAAGTGTTTTGTATTTGTTCAAGTCTGGTTTTTTTTATGGATTTCCTCAATATTATTTCTCTTAATACCAAAGGCCTCTCTGATCCTGTTAGAGGCAAGATTATTAGTGACTGGTTAAAAGATGCCTCTTTAGTTCCTGACTTCCTTTGCTTGCAGGAGCTTAAAATTGGCGGTTCTCATCTGCTGACCAACTTGAAGATTATTTCCAGTAGCTCCATTTGGTTCCACACCAATCACAATGGCAAAGGTGGTGCTTCTATTGGTATAAAGGCTAGTCTCAATCAGTTTGTTGAAAAGGCCTTGACCAGTGAATCCAATCAGTGGATAGGCCTCAAGTGTAAAGATCCTTTTAATTTCACTATTGTTTGTGTGTATGCTGCTAATAACTCTTTGGACAGGTCTAAATGCTGGGAGGAGATTGGTAATTTTGATGGTGATATTATTTTAACTGGTGATTTTAATATGGTCACTAATTCTGCTGACAGATTAGGCAATGGCAATAATGTGATTGCTGGTACTGAAAAAAATCAATGGTTTAGGCTTGTTAATTTGCATAACCTTTATGATATTTCCACAAATATTGGGCATACTTGGAATAACAGGAGTGTTACTAATAGGTTATCTACTAGGTTAGATAGGTTCTATATGAATTCCTCCATATTTCAAGATTTGTGGAATAGCAGTTGTGTTATTGACTCTTCCCTTCAACTTTCGGATCATGCCCCTCTCATTGTCAAGTTATCTTATAATAACCCTGCCTATAGAGCTGGTTGGCCGCATATTGACATGGCTCTGTTTAAGGTGCCTGTGGTTAAAGAGGAGATCAACAATATTTTTAAAATGCATTTTGTCAAAGGTTGTTCCCCTTTTAAGGCTTGGGAGGCTGCTATTAAAGATGTTCAGCTCACTCTTGCCTTCTTTAAGAAAAAAACTAGGGAGACTAGGTACAATAGAAGAATGATGCATCTTAAAGAGATAGATAGAATTGAGTGCTCTAATTTATGTAGCAATGTTAAGAGACAGAAGATCCTAGAACTTCAGGAAAAATTGAGGTATAAAGACTACCTTCTGGCTTTTGGTGCCCTTGTCACGTCTAGAGAGTTTTGGGCTGGGAAAGTTGATAAACCTAATAAGCATATGTATGAGATCATGAGGAAAAAAAAAAAGCTAAAGATTTTATTCCCTTGTTAAAGAAAAGTAATGGTGAGGTTGCCTCTTGTATCAAGGAGAGCTTGTAGGAGGTTGTTTCCTTCTTTACCAATGTTTTCTCTATGCCTCCCAAGAGAGGGGACCATATCTGGAGTGCAAGAGCTACCATTGCCCTTAAAAGGAAGAAAATGATTCCTCATGGCTTGGTCTCCCTCCTTGATCTCCCCCTCTCTACTGGTGAGGTTAGAGAAACCATTAGTAAATTGAAGCCTTGTAAGTCCCCTGGACATGATGGTATTCCTAATGAGTTTTTTCAAGAGTTTAAAGAGGTTTTGGTGCCCATTAGTCTCTAGATCTGGCAAGAAGCCATAAGTAGAGGGTCTCTTTCTACTTTCATTAATACTGAAGTTATTAAATTGATTCACAAAAGAGGATCTAAGGATGATCTTAAATTGGAGACCTATCTCTTGTCTGACTTCTCTGTACAAAATTTATGCCTCCTCTCTTGCTAGAAGGTTGAGTCCCATGATGGATAACATTATTCTTCCTGAGCAGAAAGGGTTTATTAGAGGTAGATTTATTCTTGATGCTATTATCTCTATTTGGGAAGGGATGGACTTTGCTAAGGAAAATAATATTGACACTTTTTTCTTCAAAATTGATTTTGATAAGGCCTATGATAGGATTGAGTGGGACTTTATTCTTCAATCCCTTCATGATATTGGTGCAGGAAAAAATTTTATTAAATTCACAAGTACCCTGTTTGGCAATGCCCACTCCAAAGTTGCTATGAATGATCATCTTTCCTCCCCTTTTAAGCTTTGTAGATCCATAAGACAAGGTTGTCCCTTGGCCCCCTTGCTTTTTGCCATAACCAGTGATGCCCGTGGTTGGCTTGTTAAGGATTGTATCAATCAAGGTACTATAAAAGGTATTGAAATTCCTCAAGCTCTTGATAAACTTTGTCTGCAAATGTTTGTTGATGATACTAACCTTGTGATGAGAGCTGATTCTTTATCTGCTAGTACGTTTTTAAAGTGTCTTAATACCTTTTGTACAGCTAGTGGTTCAGTTGTTAATCATTATAAAACTGGTTTTTTTTGCTTCTAATGATACTATTCTTGAGTGTGTTCAATTGGCAGGTTGTGATATCATAAAAAAGGGTACAGTCTTCAGGCTGCTGGGAATCCCTATGGGCTTTGACATTACCTATGAACAGAGATGGAACTGGGTCCTGGATAAATTTAGAATGAAGATTTTCAAATGGATAGATATGTAGTCTAACATCTCTCAAAGAGCTTTTGTGTTGAAACATTATATTCTCCCTGGTCTGACCTATTTTCTTGCTTGTTGGCAGCCCTCCAAGAAACATCTGGCCCAAGTCATAGCTCTGTCCAAGAGGTTCTTATGGGGGAACTCTAAAATTCCAAAAGTGGCCTGGAATATTTGTTGTATGAAGAAGTCTGAGGGTGGTCTTGGCCTGGTATGCCCTACCAGGATGGCTACTCAAATGGCTGCAAAATGGATTTCTTTCTTCTACTGACTTTTGGGTCTGCCTTATCAAAAGAAATACTAACAACTTTTGTTTGAGTAACAATAAGAGTTGGTCTGATTTTTCTCTTTGGGATGTTGTGTCTTCCCCTGCCATTTTATCCCCAAAGGGAGTCATCTTGTCTGTAATTTTTGGAGAGCTTGGATGTCTGTCAAAAAAGGTTACAAGCTGCCCGTCTGGTTTGCAAAGAATTATTCCTTTTTATTGCAGGATTCTTTATGGTTTGGATGGTTTACTAATTTTAATAATTATTCTCTTTTTATAAGGTGTCATAAATGTAAAAAGCATGGATTTGTTAAATGGGAAGATTTATTAAGAAATGGCCATGTGATTGAGGATTTGCATATTGTGATTACTAACAATTTGTCTTTGGCCTGCAAACAGATAGTCTTAGAAAAGAAACTGCAGCTGATGAGAATGAGAGCAGAAAATCTTTGGGACAAGTCTATTTGCATTTCAGAGGTGGCTCAGGACATGTACTCCTGCTTCAAAAACACGTACACCAACATCAAAAGCATCTGTGGAAGGTTGAATAATAAGTGGGGTCTATCCTGGACCCATCAACAATGGAGATACAGGTTTCAAAGCATCTGGGCTTTTCCCATGTCTAACAAGCAATCCTGCCTGTTATGGCTGATTCTCCACAAGGGTGTCTGGATTGGAAGCAGAGCTAGGAAGTATAATATTGATGCATGTCTCTGTAAAGCTTTTGGGAAGGTTGAAGATCTGGAGCATCTGTTCTTTAAATGTAGAGCAACCATGGGATACTGGAAAATCATTTTTCTCTACTGCAAGACTGCTGGAATCAAAACCCTTGGATTCAGAGAGCTGCTTATTGGAGAAACCAACAAGATGGACATAGCCTTGTGGCAGATTTTAAGGGCTCACATTCTTTGGTATATCTGGAAAACAAGAAATAGCAGACTTTTTGACAGAATTGGAAAAGATTTCCTCTTCTCCTGCTTAGTTGGGATTAGGAGGCTGGTTCACATGTGTAGCAATTCTCCCCTCAATGGAAATATGATGGATAAGAACCCCTTGTATATTCTCAAGAAGTTCCCTTATAGTTATTGGAAAAACAAATTACTTCAGATCCACTCTAGTGACAGAGACAACATGATTAGTTTCTTTAGCTGGTACATAAATTGTTGTTTGATGTAACCTGTATTTAGTCTTGGGATCTTTTGGTCTCATCCAAAGGTTCCAACCAAGGCTCTCTTCTCCCTGTTTCTTGGGAGTGATATGTTGTAACACTTCTCTTTTTCTTGCATCAATATTATACTTTCTGTTCGTGCTCAAATAAAATAAATTAAAAAAATCCATGGCTATCTTGAGGGAGATGACAGCATGGCTATCTGAAACATGTGAGTAGAAGACATTTCAGATCATATGAGTTTTACAGAAGCATAGGTATTCAGCATGGTTATTGCATGCTTTTTCAAGTCCATTCTATCAACCATATATATATATATATATATATATATATATGTATATATTAACCGTATATATATATATATATATATATATATATATATATATATATATATATATATATATATATATATATATATATTAACCGTGAGATAATGATTCAATCATCAACCCTGAAAGATAACAAGAAGCATCCAAGTGCTCACTAATCATCTTGTTTCATAATGTTTTTGTTACTATCACATTATACAAGATTGCAAGCAAAGGCAACTAATATTCCCGATGTATCAAGACTTCTACTATAAAAGTCGTCCAAACACTTGTTTATCTAAGTTGTTTCTCACTCTTTCATTCTCGCCTATCAGTTGCACTAAGGAGATTCATCAAAAGGATCCTAGGGGCCACCATCTAGTAAATAAATTAAAAAAAGTTTATCAAGAATTGAATTGAATCAATACAATGAATACATTATTTTAGAACATTGTACTAGGAAATACAAAAAGCTAATATTTCTATATATGTATGTATGTATGTTTGTACGTATGTTTGTATGCATGTATGTATTTATGTATGTATATATGTATGTATGTATGTATGTATGTATGTATGTGTGTGTGTGCATGCAAGCATGCTTGTATGTGTGTATGTAAGTGCACATATAGCTTTCTATGTATGTATGTATGTATGTATGTATGTATGTATGTATGTATGTATGTATGTATGTATGTATGTATGTATGTATGTATGTATGTATGTATATGTATATGTATACATGTATCTATAGATATAAGTATACATGGATGAATATATAGAAGTATGTGTATACATCTCTCTCTCTCTCTCTCTCTATATATATATATATACAGAGAGAGAGAGAAACAAAGATGTGTACTCATTTGTGTGTGCATGTATATATCTATGTATATGTATACTTATACGTACACATATATGTATCCGTATTTGTATTTGTATGAATATATGTATGTGTATCTGTATGTTTATGTCTATGTGTATATGTATCTATATGTATGTGTATTTGTATTTGTATGTTTATGTCTATGTGTATATGTATGTATATGTATCTATATGCATGTGTATATGTATGTGTATGTTTAGGCATATGTGTGTTGAAGCCAAATGTACTCCAAGAAGCATGGAAACCTCCATAGGTTCAAAAAAATCTATGTTTACATAATACCTCTATTCATTGTGAAGAAAATTTCTCTCAAACTAGAAATGATTAGACTACATCCTTTTGGGATATGTATGTATGTATGTATGTATGTGTGTGTGTGTGCATGCTTGTATGTGTGTATGTAAATGCACATATAGCTATGTATGTATGTATGTGTATATGTGTACATGTATGTATAGACATAATTATACATGGATTATATATAGAAGTATAGATACATTTACAAAAGTGTGTGTCTATATATATATATATATATATACATATAGTGTGTGTCTATATATATATATATATACATATATATATATATATATATATATATATATATATATATATATATATATATATATATATATATAGAGAGAGAGAGAGAGAGAGAGAGAGGGGGGGGGAGAGAAAAAGAGAGATGTAAACACATTTGTGTATGTATGTATATATCTATGTCTATGTATATGTATATGTATACATACACATATATGTATCTGTATTTGTATTTGTATGAATATATGTATGTGTATTTGTATGTTTATGTCTATGTGTATATGTATGTATATGTATCTATTTGCATATGTATATGTTTGTGTATGTTTATGCATATGTGTTGAAGCATTTCAGCTCCAAATGTACGCCAAGAAGCATGGAAACCTCCATAGGTTAAAAAAACTCTATGTTTACATAATACCTCTATTCATTGTAGAGAAGATTTCTCTCAAACTAGAAATGATTAGACTACATCCTTTTCCTATAAAATAGTAGTTCTAGTATCTTCTTTTGTGCTATCCTTGTAGGATCTAGAGTTTCGCACTTAGAGATATGGCCTCTGCAATCTATTGTTTCCCAATAGATTTACATAGAGAGTTATGGTGGTGCACACCTCTCCAAAGAAGACCTCTATATCTCTTTAGGCATTCAACTAATGTTCGCAAAGATTTAGAGGTCATAGTAAACATTATTAGCTTTCCAATGAATATTCAAGTGGTCCGTTTGGGCTATAGAATTGTTATTATATTTTGGTAATGACTTGTGTGAACACACTTAAAATGACCACTAAAGCACCTTTTTCCCTCTTTATGAGGTTTTTCCCTTGGCTTGTATATATGCCTATAACCATAATAAACTACTTATCTTTGTACATGCACTTATCAATACACTTAATGTTGTGCTCCAAGCTTTTTTTTCTTCTTCTTTGTGTTGTTTGTGTGCTTCGCTAGTCCTCGAACTCCAACAATTCGTATCACAAAAAGTCATTGCTTTCTTCAAGGCATCATTGAGACCCTCTCAAGTACTATCTCAAATTTATACAAAATTTGATCGCCATACTCGAGCTCATAAAAACTTCAAAACTACTTCATTTTGCATGGTTGAAAATTTGATTTGAGCTCGTTTTGACCTCGAAATGCAGTATTGTAGGGATTATGCATGCAATTTTGTCTTTGTGACTAGCATATAAACAGTTTTCGATTCATCAATACAAGCGACTCAAAGTTTGCTACAATTCTAGTGAGGCTCAATTGGGGATCTTTGCTCAAATTTTTTGAGAAACAATCAATTTTGTACATCAGGGTACAATCATTGTTCATGGATGAAAGCAATGATGTATTTGATTTATAGGTTGTCGAGGATACTCGGATGGTTCTAATTACCCATTGTGGCCATAAATGATGTGTCATGTATTAGTAGCTAAAAGCTTGTGGAATATTGTGGATTATGTTCAAATACATTCTCCTACACCAACAAATATTCCGATAGAATGTAATGTATCTGGTGTTGAAGATGATGATCGTTAGGTTCCTAGTCCTATTACAGTTCCTATTGCACCTATCGTATAGGAGCTTTGTCGAGATGATAGAGATGCATAAGCACATGCATTGATAATTTTTTTTGTCAAATGTGCCATTATCCTTCACATTCGCTCATGTAGAGTAGCCAAATGCTTGGGATACTCTTGTGTTATAAAGTAAGGTCTTAGGCCTTAGAGATTGAATGGAAGGCTAGAGATCCTAGAGATATAGACCATGCTTTATATAGTTAAAGTTGGGAGGGATCTCTCCACATGTATATTAAGGGTGGTTGTGTGGTTGGGCCACGACCTTGAGTCGTCTTTGTGTATGTCCATGGTATTCTCTTCCTCGTACGTCTCTCTCATGAGTGTTAGCCGTCTATTCCCATTGTCTCCTTCACGTGAAAGTGGCATCAGAATGATTTTGATCTAGAAAGTCAAATTAGAAGACACATCTACAACCATGCACAAGATCAGAGAAGGCCAATAATTGCAACTTTTGTAGATAAAGAGGGATCTGCAATGGCTCTCTCTCCTCCCCCTCACACATGAGTGCA
Source organism: Ceratopteris richardii (assembly GCA_020310875.1). Classification (NCBI taxonomy): domain Eukaryota; kingdom Viridiplantae; phylum Streptophyta; class Polypodiopsida; order Polypodiales; family Pteridaceae; genus Ceratopteris; species Ceratopteris richardii. The sequence continues at coordinate 34,424,706 of CM035442.1, read as the reverse complement.
TGGAAGAGAAAGAGGGGTAGCACAAATGCTATATAATTATAGTTCAAGCAACAAAAGACATGATTTTCAGGGTCGAAAGTTCCTTGGAGAACCTTTCGAGTTTATTGTGAACCCCTTGGGAAAGTTTCTCCAAGTCTATGCTTTGAACCCTTGACCTATTTTGATTATTTGAGCTCTGAATTGATTGATTTCAACCTTAGGACTAATTTATCCTAAGGCCTTGAGAGCTTAGCCTTGAGGGAAGCTTCTCTAAGTGACATCTTGGGGTGTACATGGGAGAAGAAGACTCATTTGATTAAAGTATCCATGTGATACCATGTGGTTGGACCTTAGGCAAGTGTCCACATGAGGAACACTTGGAGGGAAACTAGGAAGTATCTAGGGACATCCATCCCCTTGGCCTAGAGGTATATATATGGGTGGAGTTGGTTGGGTGGAGACATGCATCTCTCATCCCTTGTAGGGTTAGTTGTTGAGGTCTTCAACTTAGCCTAGTTAACTTATTCCTTAGTTGATTGAAGTTACTTATATTACACTAGTATCAAAGCTAGGTAGTCCCTAGAAAGTTTTTGGAATGACTATTGGTGGTGTTGAGCCATGGATAGCTTCTCAATTTATGTGCCCACACGAGAATATATCCCCCTCTTTTGACTATGTAAAAGATGTTTCCATGGAGCCGTTGTAGCTATTTGGAATCTCAAGGACCTCCCCCCATAAGAACCTCCTATTCGAGAGGCTCCTAGTAGTGCCCATATGTAATCGCACCATCGAAGGCCGAACAGACACATGAACCTCCCATTTGGATAGGTGAAGAATCCCAAAGGAGAGTTCTCCCTTCTTCTTGGTTTACAGGAGAATGAATCATGTTGTGCTCATCTTATAGGGGTCTTTGGTCAACAAGTCATCGCACATGGGATAATACCCCATGCTAACGAGCACCTCGTGTGAAATAGTGTTCTTCAAAAATCTTCAAAAGGTACTATTCATATCTCTCTCGAACATTCACCTCCATATGGCATACGTCAAGCTTGTTTGCCAAACGAGGAGAGCTTCTTAATCTCTCTCAGACTTGTTAAAGCTCTACCTTGTTTTAGATACTATCAAGTCATAGTCACACACTTCTAATTTATCGATTGCAAAGAGTAAACATCAACCTATTTGTAGTTGGAAGCATAAGTAGATGCAATGGACGGGTGTCAAGCATAGTGATAATATCTTCCCTCGTTAGCCTCCTAGAAGTTACACAAGCATGTACTTCTCCAAGCTCAAGGTCTTAGATGCCTGATGGATTTGATTGCATGCTATCTGTTGCTTCCAAGCCCTTGCTATCCGATGCATTCAAGGAAGCATGCTATGTGATCCTCCATAAGTGCATTGTTGTATGATGCTTCAAACAAAGTTGAATCACCGAAATGCTTGTAACTCCCTCAATACTTGTCCGTTTGATGTGTGCCTTAGCTCCTTTCGAAGCTCTCAACAAGCATTACAATGTGCATGGGAGAAAATACAAAAGGAAAAAGGTATAAAAAGCCCTATATAGAATGCAAAGACCTATAGAATTCTCTCTCTTCATGCATCAATAACCTAAAATAAGTGTTTAATCACGTCTAATGACTCCAAAATGATGCAAGCAAGATAGATGATACTTCCATAACTCATAAACAAGTCTCACACACCCATAATAACTCCCAAAGATAACTCAAATGCAAAATGAAGTGCAAGTACGAATTTGTAAGCAAAGATCTCACAACTTCATTCCACCAAAAAGTGTCTGCACAAGTGAGGTCTTAGCATTGAACTTCATCTTTTACAAAAAAAATTGAGGTCTTGGCTTTCGTATAGGCTTCCCCCAAGACCCTTTCCTTTTATATTGGAAAAAGGTCCTAAAAAAATAAAGGAAAATTTGTAAGACTCTCGTCTTGCGAGATTTTTGTATGGAAGCTCTTCCCAAAAGCTACAAAGAAATGCTAACAAAGCCTTAAATATATACAAATATTCTTTACAACAAAGCTTAAAGGGATTTTTATAATGGTAGATAAAAATAAAAAGGCGATCTATCTGAAAATGGGTAAAATCAAAAGTAAATTTGAAGAATTTTTGAGCTTCACCATAGTTATGTAACACTCCCTCCTCCTAAATATTGTCATCCTTGACAAGAATACTATTGAGACTAGGTGCGTGGTCCTATCAAGTTGAGTATTCCATGGGCTATTCATCATCTGCAGTGTCTAGGGCATCTAAAACCCTGTGGAATCTGCTACTAAATAGATGTTGTTTTGTGGTCTTTGGCTCATGCAAAATGTCTTCAACATCCTCAATCTTTGATGTTCTGGAGTAGTGCATGTGCATGGGTGATAGAAAAGACGTGTCTTGTGCATATCCATGTAATGAAGCCCTATGCATGCATAATCATGTAATGCAAAATCATATGTTGTTGCAAAAGGATGGGTTAGGAAAAATGCCTAGGGGAAGCTTCCTAACTAGTAGGTAGTAGTAATACAAAACATACATGACGTGAAGTTGTTGATTGCTAATGTGGTCTCCTTCAAACAGAAAAGCACATATGTGGATGATGTTGACATCTTCATAGTGGTTATGGAATTAGCAATCACAATGGCCAATCATCACAAACTTAGACTAAATATAAGAGTCTTTTAATATTTTTTATCATTTTTTCTATGTTTGTTATTTTTCTTTTCTTTTCTTCCTCTTCTTAGTTTATTTTATATAAAAAGGTACATTAATGAAAACATGAACAATTCTAGTTCTATCCAGATGAAAAAATAATATAAAAAGGAGTTAGAAAAATCATCAATATCAAAAGAGATACTAACTAGCAATGGATCTACATGTAACTGCTCAATGAAGCTAAGCTTTTGTGTGTTGCTTCCCTCCCCCTAGCATACATCATACATGAAATATTCTTATTTATTGAGTGGGGCATCTTTGAAGTATCTTTGTGTTGGGAATTGAACTCACAACCTCCCAACTAGGAGTATGATGGGCTAAACACTTGCCCCAAAAGCCATGGTTGAGGATTCCTAATCCTCTCTCTTAAGGTATGGTTCATCCACATCCTATTAGGATTATGTGAAATTCTTTCCCCCTTAGATTGAGCATAGTCCTCAATGCTCACTTGTGAACCCTCTATATAGCTTGGTACGCCCCTTCCCATAATTGAGCATTTCCAATATCCTTGAATTCCAATGTGTGGACCTATCGAACCCTCCATTGGTGCGCAAACGCCCATGCGCCTTCATTCTCCACCATTTTTTGAATCATCTACGATCAAACACTTCCCAAATGCCCATGATTGAGGCTTCCAACCTCCATGTTGCCCAAGTTCCTTAAGTAAGCCATGATACCAATGTTAGGAATTGAACTCACAACCTCCCAGCTAGGAGTATGATGGGCTAACCACTTGCCCCAAAATCCATGGTTGAGGATTAATTCCTAATATTCTCTCTTAATCTATGGTTGATCCACCTCCTGTTAGGATTATGTGACACTTTGATTTTTCTGCTGGGTCGGTTGAGGATGTGTAGCTTGCATTCATCATCATGAATCACGAGTGTGCTAGCTACATTGTGAATGGTCTTCTTCTAAGAAATAATAATTCTATCCTATTGTCTTGGTTTATCTTGTAAGACCTCTAATTTGTGATTTGTTTCCATCTACACTGTAGACTCTGTTAGTTTCTCATTAGGTGCCTTGGGTCATGGTGAAATACTCGAGCATTGTGCTCAAAGAACCTATTTAAAAAAGCATAATCAAATGTTTACATGTAGTGAGATAGTAGGAACAGTAGACATGAGTAGTATGCCCATAAAAATTTCTCATTGGGTGCCATATATAAAACAAATAATATGTAGTCATTGCTTTGAAACCCAATAGCATCGATATCTACTAACCTCATATGCTTGAATGCAGTGAGACAAACTTCTATCATGTTGAGGATCTTGTGTATCATTTGAAGTGCTAGGTATGGTATGTGCTCCATCTTATATGTGTACTTGATGTATTTGTAAGTGAGTTCATTATTTGGAGGTGTTGGGAGCTAAGGATAGTTCAACCACTACTTCTTGATTGTGTTATTTTGTTGTTACCATAGGAACTCATAAAATGTTCTATGTCATTGAATTGGAAAGTAAACCAAATGCTTATATAAAAATGGTAGAAACAAAAAGAAATGGTCACAAAAAATCATTTGGTGCCTTGCCCACTCTATGTAAAAGGTAATAATTCCTTCCAAGAGGCTCTATACATTTGATCTTCCAAATATGCAAAGTCTTCTTCATTATAGAGCATGTTATCATTTGGTCCCTTGTCCACTCTATGTAAACATTACTACCTCATCTTCTCTCTCATGAGGAAGAAAGGTGTGGGCATTGTGTATAAGAGATGAATAACTTTCCTAGCAGTAATTACCTTCTCCAAGCTACTAGATAAGATGTCTTTTTTATGTTCTATGAAACATTCATCCATACCTTGAATGCAGAGTTCCTTACTCCATGTCTCTGAGTTCTCAAAAGGTTGTTCTTCTCTAAATTCTAACTCTGCAAGAAACATGGTATCTTCAACCTTGATTGCTTCCTTGAGATCTAATAAAGTTGGTGAAGCATGGACATCTTGAGGAGATGTAGGTGGTTTTTGGTTCTTGTGTTGTTTCATTTATAGGGACCATAGAGGGTTGAGGATCTTGTGCTCTTTGAAGATCATCCACTTGAACACATAGACCCTCATTCTCATCTCTATATAGGTCCAATGTGTTTCTAAGTTCATTAATAGTGTCCTAAAGCTATGATATTTTTTTTGCACTTCCATGGGTGAATTGAAGTAACTCAGGATCATAAGCACTGCTCGCCTTATGTAACAATCTCCTCAAATCTTCCTCTTTACCTTGAAACTCTAGTTGTTGCAACTGCATTCATTCTTCAAGCTACAAACATATGGTGGACACCTCAGAGGTGGTGTTGGGAATAATCTTTGGTGGTGATTCTATGAATGCTAGGATTTGAGTGTTTAGGAATTGATTTAGCATGTATTCTTAGTATTTTTTTATCTTTTACACCTCATCTATAGCAGAAAGACTCTACCAAAAAGAGTACTTATCTATGATGTTAGTCTGACAACATCTTCCTATGTGGCTGCCAAATTTGCTCTTATCTCTACATGTTGCCCTCTCTCTTCATGGATTTTCTATTGTAAACTTGTAAGATCATTTGTATCTAGAGCTTTTGCCTTCTCTTATTCTGCTCTAACCTTGGCCTTCTCAAAATCCATATGATACTCCTTCAAAAGAGTTGGTATCATCTCCATTTTAGGGGTTTTGATGGTGTGGAATAATGGCAATGTTGTATCTACAGGTGATTATGGTACTAGAATGGGTGTAGATGGTGATGGTATATCAAAAATCTTGAACATCACATTGATAGATGATGCAATGAGTGGTGGTTTAGTGGATAGTAGTGGTATGCAAATGAGCATGGGTATTCTTCAAATACGGTCTAGGTTACTTCAACATGTTGATCTTAGGGTTTTGAGATGTTGTAGCCACATTTGGAGGTGATACCTACAAATCGAAAGCTTCAGATGAGGAGGAAGATGAACTTATAGATGTTGTTAGAGCAGAACTCTCTCCTTTTCCCCTTTGCTCTCTTTTTGTTATTTCTTTGAATACTCTTTTGGAGGGATTGGCCTAGTATTGGTAGCAATAGTCTTGTAATGCATGGCTACAGGTTCTAATGTTGCTTGAGGAATATGGTTTGCAAAATCAACAACAATTTCTTCTTTCCATCCTCGACTGAGTGAATTTGACAATTCTATCAACTCAACAGACTGTCCTTTAGAGTTATTTTTGCTTCTTTTTTCATGTATTATGCATTATAAGAGGCTTGAAGGTCTCTAGGGTCACTTACTTTGTAGTGCTTTTCTTCCTTCTTCTTATGAGTGTAGGGGCCCATGTGTTAAATAATGGTGTGTGAGCAATACAACACGAGAGGACATCTCTAGTTATGATAGGTAGGAGGTCACCTTTGCTCTTGAGACATTGGTAAATGATTGTGGTTAGCATGAATCCTCCAGCAAAGGACTTATGTGTCTGGAATCAACTTTGTCCTATGATGAGTTGGTTAAACACTACTTTGTTCATATTTATGTAATCTAAAAAGTTCTTAGAGGCATTCATAAAAGCATTGGCAATGCTCTTAGCTCGCATGGTGGATTTGCTTGGTTCATACTAAAATGAGCATGAAATAATCTAATGGCTAGATCTACATCCTCACATTTCATCTCTTTAAATTGAAGTGGTGTGATGAATATACACCACAGTGGTTTCCCATTCATTAGAGATTCATGATGATACCCTCATAGTAGAAAATCGAGCTCCGGATGGCACACATAGTACTCTGCATGGGACTTTGCAAAATATGCAAAACCACAAAATTCACAGATAGATGAACTAAGACTTGTGAAGTTTTACAAATGTGGTGAAATGTACACTTTTTGGATGACCATGCCACTATATGTTTTATTACATAACATATACAAAAGTTTTCACTAGCCATTTGGCCTTTCACATAGACCATCAACAATAATAATCTCCCATTAAAGGTGAATATGGCCAAAGTTAACTATGGGAGATAATAAAGAATGATAAAGGATACCTGAATGTAAGTATACAATCTTTAGATCCCACTTGATGAGCATGTTATGCAATGTACAAGTAAATGTGCAAGATCATGAATCAAGTAACCCCCATCACTCATAATTGTGCCGAAAGCTATCCTATGGTAGAGCTTTAGTCAAAGCATCTACAACATTATCTCGATTATGAACCTTCTCAAGTATAATGTGCTTAGTAGCTAAGCAATATCTAATGAAGTGATACCTCACCTCAATGTGCTTAGTCTTTTCATGATAGGCCGGAGTCTTAGCCAAAGCAGTGGCACTATGACTATTACTAAGAAAATGAGGTACATATTGAGGTAGATCCATATCACAAGCAAGACGAGAAAGCCACAATGCTTCTTTACATGCCTCATTAGCTGCAACACACTCTGCTTATGTAGTGGAAACACTTATACATTCTTGAAGATGAGATCTCCATGGGTAGCACCTCTAGCAAAGTGAAAAATGTACCTTGATGTAGACTTTTGATAGTCTACACAAGAAACATAATTAGAATCCATGTAACAAATAATAGATGCCTTTCATCTACTCAAGCATAGACACATCCTTGATTACACTCAAATATCTCAAAATCATCTTGACTGTTTCCTAATGCTTCTTGCTAAGATTAGACATATATCTACTCACAACTCTTGCATATGCAATGTCTGGTCTCGTAGCTACCATAACATACATGAGATTACCAACAACAAATTGATAAGGAATTTTGGTCATGAATTCTCTTTCCTCATTTGATTTGGGGCAATCATCATTGGTCAATTTCAAATATCTGGGTAAAAGTGTACTCGATGTCTTGCCACATTTCATATTCAACCTATGAAGTACTTTGGATATGTACTCACTTTGAGATAAGTATATGCATCTTTTAATCCTATCATGAGTAATGTGCATGCTAAGAATATGTTTGGCATCCCCCAAATCCTTCATATCAAATGTCTCACTCAACTTCTTTTTGAGAAATGACAAGTCATCTTAGGACTTCCTAGCAATCAACATATCATCAACATAAGGTATCAAGCATATCGAGATGCCATTTGAGCATCCCTTTGTTTATAGACAATGGTCCTCATTACTTTGAGAATAGCCTTGAGACTTCATAAAAGCATCAAGTTTTTGGTACCATTTTCTAGGGGACAAATTTAAGTCCACGTAAGCTCTTCTTTAGCTTACAAACTAGAATTTCTTTGACAAGAACTACATAACCCTCAATTGTTCCATATAGATCTCATCTGTAAGATCTCCATGCAAGAAAGAAATTTTCACATCCATTTGGAGCCGTTCTAAGTCCTCCATTGCAATGATTCCAAGCAACATGTGCAGTGTAGTCATCTTGACTACTGGAGAGAATCTTTCATCGAAATCTACAACATGTTATTGCTTAAAAACTAGTCATGCTTTATATTTTGGAGAAGCATTATCTGATGTGAATTTTAACTTATATACCCATTTATCTGGTAAAATTTCATGTCCTTTGGAAAAGGTACAAAATCCCAAGTACCATGTTGTAAATAGAATCCAATTCACTCTTCATCACATGCTCCTACTTGACATGATCCTATGTCTACATAGCTTCGTTGTAGCAAGAAGGCTCACCAACATCTATTAGAATAAAATATCCAAACTTGGAACATATCTATTAGGTGGATGTGAGACACATGCGAAACGTCTCAATGGTTATTGAACAAGAACATTTGCATACTGATTTGATTGGACATTCTCCTAAACATCCCTTTGTGTAGCATTCTTATGATGCTAATTGGAGGACTACTATCCTCAAAAACCACTCTTCTCACTTCAACCTCCTTAATGGGTTGTTTATGCATCTTAGAATCATTGAAAATGACATCACCACTTTTGATCACTGATCGTGTTCCAATATCCCATAAGCGATATCCAAACTAGCCATCTCAACCATATCAAAGAAAGATTCATTTCTTTGAATGATTGTCTAACTTTTTGTCTGAGATTCTTGGGTATATGAACATATGCTTCACACCCAAAAACTTGAAGATGATCATAATATGGTGGCTTTGCTATCCATAACTCTTATGCCACTTTCATACCTTTGGTAGTACTAGGTGAAAGATTAATCACATTAATTGAAGTCAATATTGTTTTTGCCTAAACATCTTGTGAAAGGTTTACATGATGCAACGTAGAAACTACTCTATCCTAAATAGTCATATTTATCCTCTCAACGACACCATTTTGTAATGGGGTATAAGGAGTTGTAACCTCTATGAATTCCTCTAAATTGAAAAAAAAAGGTGGAATTCATGTGAGTTATACTCACCTCCATTATGTAAACATAAAGCCTTCAACTTATTTCCTTTTTCAATTTCAATTGAAGCAATCAATTTTCTAAAAGTAGGGAATACTTCAATTCCTAGACTTTTCTAGTAGCATCATCTATGAAAGTGATAAAGTAAAGAGAACCACCTAATGACCTTGTGGGCATAGGAACACACACATCTCTATGAATGAGATCTAAAGGCTGAATTGAAGAGTCACTGTGCATGTTAAGCAGTGTAAGATTATCTAGTTTGGACACGTGGTTGTGTACTTCATTGATGGTTCCAAAATAACTATGCATAATGTACACCATGTACCTCAGTTATCATGTAGTTTGATTTTAGTTGGTCAACTTGATGACCTTGGTTACAAAGTGGTTTTCTATGCTCAATCCTTTTGCATATCAAAGGGCAATATGGTTATTGAAAAAGGAAGCAATGTTGGCTCACTTTATCCATTTATTTCTATCACAAAAGGAGCAATTTTTAGTTTTTGTTTTATTGAATAGCCTATGGATTGTATTTGGCATAGTCATTTGGGCCACATATCTTGTAATGGAATGGAAAATCTTTCTCGTTCTAGCTACTTGTGTGTGTTATCTTTCTATAAGTTTTCATTTTGTAAGCATTGTCAAAACTAGGAATGGAGTCAACAAGTCTCATGGTACCAAGAGATTTTGCTGTATAAGTAGGAACCATTCTCTATGTGGTGTCACATGGAAAGAAGCACTAGAATCGAGCAACCACATGTGAGAAAGAGAAACAACCATAAGAGCCTTAGTGGGCACAATACTGTGAAGTATCAACACATCAACATCGTAAAAAATAGCATGAATTTCTTCTATCTTCATAGTCGAATCAAATGGTGCAAGTAACTGTTTAGCATGCCCATCAACATTCTGTCTTTACCTTTAGCATTCTTTAAGGCATAGAACTTTTTGTTCATATGTCCTTTCTTATGAAAATAATGGCACTCAGTATCCCTCTTCCTTGATTTACTTCTACTCTTATTCCATTGACCATTGTTTCCCTTGTCTTTCTCGTGCCACATTGTTGGTTCTTTCCTTGGTAAGAATCATGAACATTATATGCATCCCCACTCTATGTGTCAACCATAGACTTTCTATGGATCTCCTCACTCAAGAGTGCTCCACATAAGTCCTCATATACCAGGTGCACTATTACTAATAGTTAGGTGCACTATTACTAATAGTTCAATGATAATTGCACTTATTGCTTCATGCACGAAACTGATTTAGGAATCCAAATTTGATATTGTCTTTCTTGAGCTTGAAGTAGAGACTTAGGACCTAAACTTGTGAACTCTTTGTTGAGAGATGATGATGATGATGAGATTTCCTTCAAAGTTTTCCTTCCTTTGAACTTGGTGAAGAAGCAACAATAGAATTTTGTGATCTTCCTCGGATGTAGAGTCTAATGCTTATATTGAAGGCTTGGTTACTTTTGTTACCCTCACCTCTCTATGCCTTGAGACTTGACCTCACTTTCATTCTTAATGGGATTATCCTCACACAATGTGTTCATTGAATTCATAGAAGAATCAAAATAATGAGATGCAATCATACATTCCCTTTTAGGTGCAAAGCGTTGTGAATCAAAAAAGGATATCATTCCATGGATCTGTCCTCTAAGAATAAACACACATTATAAAGATTAGCTCATAGTTGTAGAATGCTTATTTTAACCAATCTTGACCTAGTATGATTTTCTCTTCAATGTGTGGTTCATCCACAATGAAAAACTATTCTAAAGAAACTATTTCAATGTTAATTAAGATCATAGTTGTCCAAGATAAGTCAGTTTTCATTCTTGTACATCAATCATGTCAAGGTAAGTTTGAAAAATTGCTTATAGCCCAAAATAATTCCATGCATATCACATCCTTTGCTACACTTGGGTATATGTGAGCCATTGTTATTCTTTGAACTCTAGTTCCAACATGGCATGTAACCATGGTGTTTCCAATGGTGTTTCATCTACTACTTTCAATGTAAATACTTGAATCAGGTTGGAATGAAGAGCATAAGAAAGCCCTTACATTAGTCGCTTATGTCGAAGGATCCTTTGCCTAGTTTTTTTGTGAGTTTCTCCTTTAATTCTTATGTATTCGGCTTTTTTATCTTTTGGATTCTTGTCATCATATCATCTATCAAGAGTTCAAGATACCTCTTGATGCAACATCTATTAATATATTTAGATAGTGATGTGTGTGAACACACTAGGACCATCGGGATACTTTTTTCCCTCTTTAGGAGGTTTTTCCCCCCGGCTTGTATATATGTATATAACCCTAATGGGTAACTTATCTTTGTACATTCTCTTGGTAATACATTTAGTATTGTGTGTTGTGCTCCAAGTTTCTTCTTCTTCTTTCGTAGACCTCAAACTCCAACCATTGGTATCAAAGCAGGTTGCTGTTTCATCTAGGGCATTGTCGACACCCCTCCGGTCACTTCTCACAATCGCACAAAATTTGGTGAGCATAGGGGTGATTAGGAGTTCAAAATAGCTTTGTTGTCTGGTGTCGAAATCATGATTTGAGCTTGTTTCAGCCTCCGAATGCACTATCATAGTGCTTGTGCAGGCAGTTTCATCTTTTTGTGCCAAAGATATATACAAGTTTTAGATCACCAGTATAAGCATCTCAAATTTTGCTACATGTTTGGCAGAACTCGACAAGGTAGTTCTATTCAACTTTTGAGATACAATCATTTTTCTACACCAAGGTATTTTAGTCAGTGGCCATGGCTGAAAGCAGTGATGTATTCTGTATGTTGGCTATTGAAGATAAGTTGGATGGTACGAATTACCCATTATGGGCTTATATGATGCGTCATGTATTGGTTGCAAAAGGACTATGGAATATTATGTAGGGTTTTGAAAAACATCCTATTACACCTGTAAATACAGTTATTGAAGGTGATGCAGATGGTGTTGAAGATGGAAATATTCTTCATGTTCCTATTTGTGTTGGGGTTCCTATTGCATCTAATGCAGAGCCAATTTGTTGAGATGGCAGAGATGCTCAGGCACATGCATTGATAGCCTTGTCTATCAAACGTGCCATTATTCCTCACATTCACTCTTGCATAATAGCAAAGGATGCTTGGGATACACTTACCACTTTATACCAGGCAAGGAATGAGGCTCGTGTTGCTTACCTCCAATAACAGTTGGAGAGTGAGCACATGAATGAAGGAGATTCCATGGATAATTTTTTTACAAAGATCAAAGATTTGAAGAGCAGTTGATTTTTGCTGATGTAGTCTTGCCTGACAGTTCACTTGTGTAGACTATCCTAAATGGTCTTCAATGCATTAACATTTGAGGAGTTAGACTTTGTTCTTTTGCACGAAGATCAGTCTAGGAAGAACAGGTCCATTATGCATGTTACAGATCATGCTTTCTTGGCTAGTGAGAAGGGCAAGGTAAATGGAGCTCTTCTACTAGTAAGCAGAAATCTACTAATTCTGCACAATTAAAGAATGATGATAGAGATGAAAAGAAAATAGAAAAGCAGAAATTGTTTTGCAAATATTGTAAAGGAAATGATCATGTCATAAAGAGTTGTCCAAAGCTGGCGACAAAAGAGGCAAAGAAGAAAGAGGCTAGAATGGTTGTTGTAGAGGCCTCTACACCCAAAACAGAGTATGCTAATCTTGTGTAGAATGAAGAATGGGCATTTACTACTGTTTGTAGTTATGACCCATCTTCACATGAACAATGTATGTCTGTAGTAGACTTAGATGTTCGGTAGTTTGATAGTGGGGCAACCAAACATATTACCTTGCAATGTAGTTTCTTCACTTCACTTGATCTTGCCCCTCTAGGGAATACTATCATATGTGCCAACAACTCCTCTTATCATGTTATGGGAGTTGGTAAGATCATTTTGACTACCGATGATGGTAGTTCTTTTATATTGTCAGATACTTTATTTGTGCTAGGGATAAAAAAAAATCTATTATCAGTTTTAGCATTAGCCAATATTGGCTTGGTCTTAAAATTTGTTGATGACAAATATACAGTTCATGATCTGTGAAATGGCAACATCATTATTGCTTCTGGCATTTTATGTCATGGGCTATATAAGCTCATAGATTATGCAAAATCTGTGAATGATTCAACATGTGCAACTCAAGATTCTCAAGCTATGTCACATGGAAAGTTTTGGCATGCACACTTTGGTCATCTCAATTTTGCTAGTTTGCTACGCATGTAGAAATCTAAAATGGTGTCCTCTTTGCCCAAACTTGAGGCACCTGGTAAACATGTATGTGAAGACTATATTTTGGGAAAAATGCAGTGTTCCTCCTTCCCGAAAGATGGTTTAGTTTGAGCTACTCAGAAATTGCAGCTTATTCATAGTGATGTCTATGGTCCTATGCAGACACCTTTTTTTGCAAACTATCTTTACTTCATGACTTTCACCGATGATTTTTCCAATCATGCATGGGTATATCCATTAAAAGCAAAGACCGAAGTGTTTATGTGCTTGAAACAATTTCTACTTTGGCTGAAAATCTATAATTATGTAAAATGGGCACCCTTAGTTCTGATCGAGGAGGGGGGGATATTTGACTTCTGACTTTAATGCATTTATGGCTGAATGTTGGATAGAACATCAGTGTAGAGTGTCGTATATACCTCAATAGTGGCTATTTATGTCGATGACTTGGATTCTAGGAGATGATAATGAAGAAAGCATTAAAGAGGTAAAGAAACTCCTTATGCAGGAATTTTACATGAAAGACCTTGGTGTGTTGTGCTATTTTTTGGGCATTGAGTTTATACATACAAAAATAGGTATATGGATGTCGCAAAGGAAATATGCCTTGAGTGTGCTACAAAAGTATGGTATGGCTAATTGTAAGCCAATCAGTATGCCATTAGATCAGAATTGGAAGTTGGATACTACATCAAGTGAAGCATTGGAAAATGCCACTATGTACAAGAAAATTGTGGGAAGTTTGCTATATCTAACAATTGCAAGGCATGATCTAAGCTACATGGTCAGACTTGAAAGTCAATTTATGGAGGTTCTTAGAAAGTAGCATTTTGATGCTTTGAGGTGCACTCTACGTTATGTGAGTGCTACTTTGGATTATGCATTATTTTATGAAGTTGGTGTAGATTTACAGGTTCATGGATACACTGATGCAGATTGGGTTGGTAGTATTCTAGATAGAAGATCTTCTAGCTATTCTCACTTGGGAGTGCAACTATTACATGGAGCAGTAAGAAGCAACCCACTATTGCTTTGTTGAGTATAGAGGCTGAGTATAGAGGTGCTACAATGGGAGCATGTGAAGCATCATGGTTAGAGATGCTACTTGCATATTTAGGTGTGGAAGTGCAAAAGCCAATCATCATCTATTGTGATAATCTTAACAACATTCAGTTACCACAAAATCCCATTTTTCATTCTAGAAGAAAGTATATCGAAGTACATTATCACTTCATCAGGAAGAAGGTATTAGTAGGTGATAATGATCTTTTTTATGTGAGGATAGATGAGCAGGTTGTTGATATTTTCACTAAAGCACCTGGAGCAGAGAAGCTAAAAAAGTTTTGGAAGATGCTTGGATTACAAGACATGATGTTGTGCTGAGGGGGAGTGTTGAGATATCAAGATCAACATGTGATGATTGAGGATGACATGTATCACTTTTTCATTTCTATGACATCTATAATGGTCACTTATGGTATATGCCAGGGATACTTTAGTGAGCTTTACTAGATTCATCTATATATATTACACTAGTTGTATTGTTGTATTAGGGTCATTCTTGTATATTCCTTTTATGTAATAGAAGAAGAAGATCATTCTACCTTACCTCAATCTGTGTGTGTGCTCCTCTTTGAGTGTAAGAGCGTGTGGCTGAGCTCTCTTCCTTATCTCCTTCATCATGATAGCTTACATAGTAGCCTGATCAAAATCTTGTTGGAGCTTTTTGCCTTCCTGTTTGCTCTCGGATAGTGAGCACATGACTTCTTGTGGTAAATCTTATACCTGACAAAAATGTGTTGCAACAAGTGATTTACAAAATGTGTGCCTCTATCACTAGTGACCTCTAACGGGCATCCAAATCACAATAAAATCTATTTATATATGAACTTGGCCACTATCATCACCATGCAATCTCAAGTAGCCTTAGCTCTTACCCATTTTGTTGAATAGCATGTATCCATCAAAATATACCTTCTATTTTTGGGTTGACAGATGTCACATTCTTTGGCATATGAAGTGGCACCTGTATAAATATAATGCCATTGAAACTCTTTATGAAGGATTTTGTGCACCAAGTCCTCTCCCTTGAGATGCCCTTATGTGCCCTATCTCAAGCAAAAGATTTATTTCCTGCAAATAAACACATTTGCATAGAAGACCATCTAGGTAATATTTATACAGCTGATCATTTATGAGTGAAAAATCTTTTGCTTCAAACAGTAACTTCCCTTTCTCTAATGGAGACATGCACAGAGATAATTATCCAAAAGTGAAAAATTTTAGTATGTCATCATATCAATCAATTTGAGCCACCATAATAAAAAGATTGCTATCCACGGGCTCATCATTAATACTTGTTGGTCTCTCACCCTTGGCCATCCTTGACACTTGGTCTTCTATGTAATGCGCCCTGCATGGCTTGATGTCAATCTCAAAGTCATATTCCTAAAAGAGTAGTAGCCACCATTGAACCCTTCCAACTACTCTATGCTTATTGATTAAGTACTTTAATGGTTGATGGTCTAATATGACAATGAGATGTACACCTAAAAGATGGTGCAAAAAATTTTGGAGTGCGAATACGATAGCCAAACCTTCTCTTTCCATGGTACTATAATTTCTTTTAACCTTTGTAACAATCTGCTTGCATGAGAAAAGTTGTGAGTGGATGTTTGTGCCAAAACTGCTCCCATTTTATGAAGACTTGCATCTATGTGCAAATGGAACTCAAGTGACCAATTAGGAACAATTAAGAGTGATGCAATACGTAACCTTATTTTTAGTTCATGTAGGCCTTCTCTACTTGAGGACTCCATGAGAATGGTATCTTCTTGCTTATAAGTTGACAAAGGCTTAATTTTTCTTTAGTACATTCAAATAAATCTTGTGTGGTATCTTGCAAGCCTAAAAAGCTTTGCACTTCCTTAGGATTCTATGGAATGGGCATGGATAAAATGGAAGCTACATTAGCTAGATTAACAATCATTCCTTTGGTAGAAACTATGTGGCGAAGGAGAGTAGTACCTTTGGCGACCAAAAATTGACATTTAGCAAGATTCAACTTTAAGCTTGTCTTGAGGGTCAAATATTTCCTTCAAATTTTCTAAATGTTGATGAAAATCTTGGGCCATAAATCTTCTATCTGTACCTAAGAATACTAAAAATTCATCCATGAAATAGTAGAGAAATGTTGTTATCGATTACCCAATACTAGATACATTGTTCTATTAAATGATGCAGGTGTGTTTTTGAGGCCAAAAGCCAAGCTCAAGTAGACATAAGTGCCCCATGAAGTGAAAAAGGTAGGTTTTTTCTATCTTCAGGGTGGATGAGAATATGATTGTAGCCACTGAATCTATCAAGAAAACTGTATAGAATATGACCAATTACTTCTTCCAATACCTACTCTGTGAAGGCTTGTGGGAAACCATCTTAAATGGTTACTTTATTTAGGGCACAAGAATCAACACACATTCTAATCTTTCCACTATTTTTCTTAGGTACAAGAACCATAGATGAAAGCCACCTTCAATGTTCTACACAAATAATAATATCTACCTCCTCTTATTTAGTTATTTCCACCTTGATTGCCTTTGCATATTTTGGGTTGATTCAGTATGGTCTGCTTCTTATAGGTGAAGCTCCCTCTACTAAGGGTGTTTGATGTAGTCCAAGCTCTTCTAAAATACTTGATAGGTCTTTGTAGGACCAAGCAAAGGCACTCTTATAATTATAAAGAAGAGAAGGTACCTTGAGGATATCAACATAGATAGCCCTAAGGTTGTGATTGGGCTTACAACTCTAAGTAGTAATGCTATACTAACTCAGATCAATATGAACAACCACTAGGACAACCGGTGCTTGTTCGACAACCATTGCATCCCAATCATTTTGTCCCACTAAAGTACATTGTGGGAGAAAACTCAAAGAGAGCTTTGCCTTGCTTGACTCTTGGATTTTTGACTAAAACTATGGATATGGCTATGAAACCTATGTGGAAGAGCCTAGCAAGTGTTCCTCAAGAAAATATTACTAAGCACAAGCATGGGATCATGGCCAAAAAATTATCAAGAGAATGACTCAGAACACTCAAGTCGTTGGCACAGAAATCCCATAAATTAAGATAATACTAGAGCAAGAGCACTAGAACAAATTGAAATGCAGAGAGGTCCATGTTACATGTGCAATAATGATCATTAATATGTGATTTCCATCTTGCATATGCACAAGCCCCTCAATGAAGAACAAACTTTGGATTTTGTGAAGGGTGTGACCATGAAAGTAACACCTTTGAATGTGGTCTCACACACATCTTTAAGTAGAAATAGCAACAACGTGAATCATGTTCAATAGTCATCAGAGCTCAAACTAAAGCCCAATGAGAGAAGATTGAATCCATCACAAGTGAATATCCAAAAAATTTTGATTCTTCTAGACAAGGGTCAAATAAAGATCCTACAGGAAGGAAAAGCAAGACCAAATAGCAAGAAAAAACACCTTCAAGCCCTATAAAAATATGAGTAATAACTAAGAGAAGAAGAAGAAGAAGTGTTTAAAAAATGAATTAGACACAAGAAGCGAGTTATTTCTCTCAAGAAAAAAAAACTGTGAAATGGGAAAATTCTGTCTCAATGAAATGCTTAGCTAATGATAAGGAGCTTGAGCTAAGAATGAGATCAGATGAGCATGCGAAAGTAAATCTTCATCAAGAGCAATGCACTATAGGCTTAATATTGGCAATCTCAATGCCTAAGATTTGTAAATGATGCTCATAGCTTATCAAGCTAGGATAGTACCAGGACCCATGCTATAAAATCATGAGAAGGCTATCCAAGAGCAAACTTGGAGAAAGAACTATTGGATGTGTGTAGGTGCATTATTGAACTAAGATCATCAATTTTTAGAGAAGGTACATACACCTATTCCCAACACATGAATACTTGAGCCCATGTTTCAACAAATGATTGATTGTAGCACTTTAGGTGTGACTGCAAGTATTATATTCATCAAACTTTGGATTGTAGTTACCTTGTTCATGCTCTTAACTTAAGAAGAACCCTTGTATCGTGTTCACTCATGCATTCACTTGCCCTCACTCCCTCTCCCTCATCCACACACTCAACCTCACTCACACTCATTCATATTTGCACACATTTGTATATCCTCTCTTTGTCTCCCATACACATACATGACTCACATTCCCTACTTCACATAAACACACTCACTATCATAATCCCTTTCCCTCATACAAGAATTCACACACATTCCCATACACAAACACACACACCCTCACACACTCTCACACATTCACACACATATGCTCATATACAATCTCACACATTCATGCACCCACCCTCACATAAACACACACACACACACACACACTCAAACACCCTCTCATACACTTTTCCACACACACATTCATACTAACACTCCTCATTTCCTCCCTCATCCCCTTCTATCCCACATGCATAATTATCCCTTTGTGTGTCTTTGTTTAGGTGATTTGGGTAGCTATTCAACTGAGGATGAAGTCAGGTCAACACGTGGATGATTCAGGAAGCATTGTTAGTTGATCATGGTCGATTGAGGAAAGGAATGCAAGTCGATTAAGATGTGGGCAACAAAACTTTGGTCGACTGGGGAATGCATCAATGTCGATTGAGGAATGTATCATCGACTAAGGAGAGATTAATTCATCTCAAGAACTCATACACCAAGTTGACTTATCTGAGGACTAGAATAAAGACTATACTAGACCAAGGACTAGACTAAAGACTAGTCTATACTAAGGGCTAGACTAAAGAATGGACGAGACAAAGGATCAGACTAAAGACTTCATCGGATTGATGACTAGATTAAAGTCTCTACTAGAATGCAGACTAGACTAAAAGTATTCCTTAGTCCTAGGATAGTGTTTGTAGAGTGTGAGGTCGTATTTTTGTGTACTAGACCCCTCTTGTAACGTTTTGGGACAAGTTTATGTGAAAAGTCCCTATTGTATACATCTCTATTGGAATGTTTCTTTTTTGTTAAGTTATTTGTTGGACTATTGGAGTTTGTCTATCGTGTGCTAGGTTGTACATCTCCATGTTTCTCTATCTTTTTATAAATGTTCACTTGTCTAACGTGTGATAAGTCATAATAGAAAAGTAGAAATTCACTTGATAGGCCTTATTCTTGTGTTTGCAAATTGATACTTGGTAATACAGTACCATCTTAGCATAGTATTGTGTGGGTCTTGGGTCTATTGGGACATTTCCAAGGGCTGAAATCGATACTTGAGCTTAATACCATTTTGTTTGTATTGTCTTTGTATTGATTGATCACATTGTTTCTTCTTTTAGTTGCCCTCCTCCTTATGAACCATTGTTATGTACTTTAGATAGTTAAAATTTTCCTCAATTGTGTACATTTGACATCGTGGTTACTTGGGGCTTCCTTGCATAAGCATGTTACATAATATACTTCTCCAAGGAGAGCCCCTCCCTAAAGTAGCCACCTGATGAGGACAACTACAATTTGGTGTACCCAGTGGGACCCTTGCATGCTCTATGCAAGACACACTTTTGGAAGTAAGATTTCTCCTTCTATTCTATTTTTCTTTGATTTTCAAGCCTTGCTAGGCTTCCACCTAGTAGAGGGTAGGTCGATACATGATCCACACCTAAGGAGCTCGGGAAACCCTTCAGCATCTCAATTGTCCCATAAAGGCCTACGATAAGATAAAACCATCCTATCACACATCTTGAAAGCCCATTTCCTCTAAACCCTCAAACAATTTCTATCGACTTCTCAAAAGAATTAACTCACATGCCTCCTTCCAAAGAAAAGACTAGAAGAATGCCAAAATCAACTCATCATACCTCAAGGGATAACCAAGTAGTAATGGAGGATTTTTTGTCAAAAATAGACATTGAATTTCCCGTTTTCAAGGGTTTCTTGTAGGAGGATGTAGATGACCATGCAAGGAGATTTAAATATTTATGTAGGGTACATGGATTGTAGAAGGTCTTGTTTATGTAGGGAATGTGGATTGTCAAAAATAAACATTAAATTTCCCACTTTTAAGGGTTTGGTGTAGGAGGATGCAGATGACCATGAAAGGATCTTCAACTCTTTATGTAGG
This sequence comes from Ceratopteris richardii, assembly GCA_020310875.1. Taxonomy (NCBI): domain Eukaryota; kingdom Viridiplantae; phylum Streptophyta; class Polypodiopsida; order Polypodiales; family Pteridaceae; genus Ceratopteris; species Ceratopteris richardii. The sequence goes on along the minus strand of CM035442.1, from coordinate 34,404,344 downwards.
GATTGTAGAATCGAGAAGATGCATTGCTAGCCTTATTTCCATCCATCCTCGATGGGCTTGTGGACAAGTGGTGCAATTAGCATGCATATGTCCATTTTGCCACATGAAATGCTTTGAAGAATGCATTTTTCCAAAGGTTTTGACCAATTTATTATTAGGAGAGAGCTTTAGACCAGCTTAAGAACCTAAGGCTTCAGCTAGGTGAATCATAACATTTAAAATCTCTTGTTCTTCTCTTGGTTCATGCATTAGGTGATTTTTTTTTTGAAAAAATGGATTGAGAAGGCCTTGAGAAAGACCTCTCAACAAAACTCACGAGATTACCTAAGGCTTGTTGCTAGCTTGGACGAGTTTGTGGTAGCAATATCACATATTGAGAAGCAAGGGTTAACCTCAAGGGTGGTAGCCGAACCATCTACAATGTGCAACTACAATGGGAGGTGGACGAGCTGCCAAATGATCAAGAGATCGAGTGACAAATATGGTGCACCATCTATAATGATAGTGGCTATTTGGAGTGCAGATTCTCCAAATAGAATAACATGAGAATTTTATAGCAACAATGGGCACGAGACCTATGACTTCTATTTCCTCAAGGGATAACAACAACAAGGTAACTCTCAAGTCCTTGATACCTCCTATGCTAGCACGTCAAAATCACAACACCAAGGTCACAATCTCTTTTTTGTTTTTGCATATGCATGTGTTTGTGTTCATCTTTCATAGAGGAAAATTGTATAGAACACCATTAATGTGGATTGGAAATGGGAGTTCAACATTGGATAAGTTGCTTCCTTCATCATGGAGAGAGAAAAACGGTGGGGCACAAAGGAGACACAATCAAATGTTCAATTATCGAGGAAATAGCAATTTGATATAGCCTCAACAAGCAAGAAATATCCATTGCCTTTCCTAGACTAGCAAGCTAAGGATGAGAAGCATTAGATTATGAGTTATCCACTTTAGAATATATATCTTTTCAAGTTTGTGATGAAGAAGATAAATTATGTTGAGTACAATGGACATGGACTCATGATTTTGTAGCCGTCATGTCTAATTGATAGCAATTGATCACTATTTTAAATGATTTTATTATTTTTTGTTCTTTTAAATTTAGGAAAAAAAATCATAAAAGTTACCTTAAAATAGCTTCAATTCATTTTTTACAAACTTCATGAGAGAGCTCATGTGCACTACCTTGAACATATTTTTTTATCTAAGGGATCCTACAAAATCTTCATTGATGGATATGTTGGTGACTTGTAACCTAAAACTTGATGAATACATGTCCAATTTCACTCTGGACATATATATATCAATAGGACTCTGATGCTTCATCTTGAAGCATTCAAGGAAATACAATAATACATGTATGAACATGTATTGAAGTATGTGAGGAGTATTCTCGGCATGGGAAGTTCTTGGATACTCATAGATTATCTTAGGTTCATATACAAAAAGTATAACTTCTTCTATCAAAGATCCATGAGGTCTCTCAAAACTCTTCCACAATCCCATTTTTGTGAGATCACCAAATATATGATGATGGAGATCTCTGATAGCCATTAGGAAACAATTCTTATATACAAAAATGTGTTTTTGTTAGTTTCTTCTTGAAGAGAATACAAACGGTAAAGCAAATAAAGAGGAAAGGAAAAGAAATCGTCCAATGATGCATTTATAGAGGTGAGTAAAGATTTCAAAGAGAAATAAGAAATTCTTATAGAGAAGATGGAGGCCTCAATGGCATTAATACTAATGTGAACCAATTTCAATCACAAAGAAGAAGGGTATAGGGGAGGACAAGATATCATAGAGGAGTTGCCTGACATGGATCTAAGATTGCTCAATCTTGTCATCATCAATGAGCTTGAATTCTTATTTTTGTATGACTTTGTAAAACCCTCAGTCTTAGAGAAGACAAGGTCCTTTCAGCTATAATAGCTGAAATGAACTTTAAAGATAGTAGAGTATGCTAGGTGAAGAAGACCAAAGCATTTTCTAGATTTCAAATGCCAAAGGAGAATCGAAATTAGTAAAGAATAAGTGGTGCAATTGGATGATGCAATCACCATAAGTATCTACACATTGATGAAATTTTGTGTTTTATGTATTAAATTTTCATTGATCTTTGTTTCGTTGCAATTAGCAATCCAAACTAACTATTTTGTGTGAATGGAGGGTGGTATGCATGCAAAAAGCTCAAGGAGGGACTCATCGATGTGGAACTATACAAAGAATTTCAATGATGAAATGATCAAAAGTTTGCATGTGGACTATACACCAAAGGCAACCTTCCAAATGATGAAATGAAAAGAATTATCCTTTTTGGAGATCCCCCTTACCCCAAATACAAACAAATGTATCTTTGAAAATAGACAAGTTACAATTATGAGTTCCTTTGATGAGTATAAGGGCCACATTTTGGATAGGTGTGCCCAAGCATTGGCATGAGGTGTAGATGAAACGGCCATAGTGGCCCAAAATTTAGGAAATTATTTAGTTATCCCTTTTTGGCTTTCATTGAGTCTTGGAAACCATTGTAATCATTTTTAATGTAATGAAACTTTTAGTAGAAATATATATTTTCTCAAATTTTTATATATTCTCATTTTCAAATGTGTATAGTTTTAAAATGTACTTTCTATGTATTTTTATGAAAATTCTTCCATAATTATTTTAAAGTGTGTCTATGGACATAAAATGTAAAACTTTTTGAGAAGCATGGCGAAGTGGATTTGGGTCATGAGTTCAAAGTTAGCTATCTTCCAGATAATGGGGATTTTCAACATGTTTTTGTATGCATAATAGTCTATATGGCTTGTAGATAGGGTAAAAAAAAAGCTGTGTTTATCATAGTGTAACTTTTGGTAGTTTGAATTCTAGTTGCCAAAAAGACCTTGTAGGATTGTGATTAATCCAATAAAACTCAATAGGTACTTTGAGGCATCAATGAGAATCAATTGGTATAAAATAGCTAGAGTTTGACTTTGACTATCTCACAAAACCTTCTATTTTGAGATGGATGCTTCCAACTTCAAAAACTCAAAGCATCCATCACAATTACAATTGGAAAAATTCCTCTTAGGGGAATGGTATACATAGGTTTGAATTGCTATACTACATAAAAGCCCTTATTTTTATCAACCAATGAAAGAGAATTTCGTTTAACAATGATTGGGTGTAGCCCTTACTTTTTAGGGTTGTCCAAAAAATGACCCTGAGACCTTCAACTTGATATTTCTGTAAGACTACTGAACGAAACTACTAGAAAGTATTAATGTCCAATGAGTGCTAACTTGCTCAATTTGGACATATATAGAGAGAGAACCAAGCTATGCAAGATAACTGAGTATGAGGAAGAAGGAGCAGAGAATAGTGAAGAAGAACCACGATGATCACACCCTAATTGTACAAAGTTGATTAATTGAGAATCAATCGCAACCACTTCCAACTTGTGGATTGTGTGCCTTTTACTCTTCCCAATTACAAAGGTAAATATGTTAAACCTTACACAATAAATGATCATAAGTGATCATACACATAATAGAAAGAAAGAATGTGCACATAAGTGCAACTCCCAAAGTACATGTATAGCACTATCCATATCATAGTTAAATTGGGAAAATTTTCTTCAAGTGTAGTGAAAGATTAGTGCTCCAATAGTTGCTTCATCTAGGGTGTCATCAATACCCCTCCAATCACAATCTCAAAATCATAGGAAAATTGGTGAGCATATTCGAACCAACTAGAAGCTCAAAACAGCTTCACTTTGTGGCATTGAAATTTTGATCTCAACTTATTTCAGCCTCCAAATGCACTATCCTAGCGCTTTTGCAAGCAATTTTGTCCTTTTGTGCCAAACATATGTATAGGTTTCATTTTGCTAGTGCAAATGCCTTGAAGTTTGCTATAGCTTTAATAGAGGTCAACAGAGTGGTTCTATTCAACTTTTTGAGGTACAATCATTTTTTTGCATCACTGTACTTACTCAGTGGCCATGGTTAAAAGAAATGATGTATTCTGTATGTTATCTATTGATGATAGGTTGGATGGAATTAATTACCCATTGTGGGCATATATATGCATCATGTATTGGTAGCAAAAGGGCCATGGAATGTTGTGCAGGGTATTGAAAAACATCCTATTACACCTGCAAAGAGAGTTATTGAAGGTGATGGAAATGGTGTTGAAGATGAAGATCTTCAAATCGTTGTGCTTCCTGCTGCAACTATTGCAAAGAAACTTTTTTCGGATGGTAGAGATGCTTGTTTTTTTGCAAGAAGATAAATATAGGTGGAATAGGTTGATTATGTAGATCAAGCTTTCCTAGCTAGTCAGAAGGGCAAAGGTAAATGGAGCTCATCTACTAGTAAGAAAAATTTTACTAATGTTGCACAGTCAAAGAAGGAAGACAAAGGTAAGAAGAAAATAGAAAAGAAGAAACATTTTTGCAAATATTGTAAGGGAAATAACCATGTGTAGCTCAGTGATGAGTAGCACCTCCTTTAATGTCAATCCGGGAAGACGTGAGGATGGTATGGAGACCTCGAACAAGTGATGGCACAAGTGTGTGAGTGAGAAGCACACTAACATGCACACACATACACACACACACATGCACACACGGCAAGACAAAGAGAAAGACAATGGAGTTCTCTTAGATTACTTCAAAAGTGCTCATACAAGTTTAAAGTTATTACAAGCTAACCTCAAAAATGAGCTCTCTAGCTCTATTTATAGTTTTTGACTAGTTTTTGGCCCTGTCCAGACATAGTGTCCGGCCTAGTTAAAAATTAGGTTCTAGGGCCTATTTGAGGGCTTAAACGGAGTCTAAAAAATATGAAAATTGATAGGTAGGTGCTTCTAAATCTCCTCAAGCTCAAGGACTCCTTGGCTTGCACAAAATGGAGCTACAAAAATATGAAATGGTATTTACAATGATTGTTAGTGATGAGAATCACTGTTATAAAGATGTTGATTTGGAAAAATTTGAAGGCCTATCTGCCCGATCTGCATCGACTGCTCTGTCTACTTAATCCTTCGCTTTGCTCTGACTCTCTCTGCTGGCTTCCTTGTCTCGTCAGTCCTTGGGTGCCCTGACTGTTATCAACACCCCCCCTCTCTCGCGTCTGTCCTCCCTAACAGACCCTTGTTGCTGGGAGCGTTGGATGTAATATTCCACAACATGAGTGGCAAGTTGATGTTCTTGTATGCGTAATCCTCTGGCCAAGTCTGTCATCATGCGATCCCAATCAATTGGTCCTGGAATGTCCGGTGTGGCAGACGTAACTGATCTGCATGGATGGCTTGTTCTACTGCGAATAGATGTAGCAAATGTGTTGGCCTGGGAATGAAAATTTCCGAATGATATTCCCAGAACCCTGTAGAGAACATTTCTTCAAAGGTTTTCTTGAAGCATGCGGGTAAATACTTTATTCGTGCATGCCAGGCAAAGATTATATTGACCGAGGGAGTCTGGCTCATGTCGTAGACTAAATCCTTGTTACCTTGAGAGAATCCGGGGGCAGAGATGTATGGAGCCTGTACGTTCTGAAAGGTTTTGAAGACAATTGTCATGAGCTCAAATATTTTCATACACATTTTTGCAGCTATGTCGGGTACATTCTTTAGACGCATAGACCAGTGTCGAATTGTGGATATCATGTATGCTATGGTCGGGGTTCCTCGAGGTGGAGCAAAATATGGATAGTTGACCCATGCCAAGCATTCTTTGTTGTTGCGTACCTTGATTGCAAATGCTTGCCATGATCTGTGACGTACCATTGGGCAATAGCATGGATTATACTTGATATACAGTGGCATGGTTGCCCAGGTGCTCATCATTTTAGGGTAATCAGTTAGTAACCGTGCACGCCAATTAGGTTGAAAAATCGAGCCAGCACGTGCATCTTCTAGTAAGTCCTCCGGCTCAAATTGAGTGGCAAATGTGGGCTCCTTCCCCGTATGCCTTTTAACTTCTGCATTATAATCATGTAGCAAGACATAGTAAGGCATGTACTACGGCTCTGATGTTGTGATTAGCTGTTGGTGGGATAGGTGCTGAAAGTAAGAAGATCGAAGAACAGTTTCTTCCAGATTTGTGAGGGATTGGATTTGCACGGTGACACAATCATCATGTGTGTTTCCCACTTTCTCAACCCTTTTGACCCAATCTGGGACTCCAATTTCTAAAGTGTCCTGTCCTTCTGTAACTCGGCTGCCAGGTGTTGGCATGGGTTCATATGGTTCTTCATAGCTGTCATCCACTGGGATTTCCACTACTGTATCAGGTTCTAGTTCTTCAGCTGGGAAGGGTGGCCTTTCATATGGTAAGAGACGTGCTTGGAGTTCTGCCAACTGCTTTCGGAGGGTCTCTACTTCTTCTGTAGAGTGTTGCAAGATTACTGTCTCCTGTTGAGCTGTGGGGGCACTAGTTATCTGCTTCTTTAGGTCAGCACATTCAGCCTCTAACTTTTCATATGACTCCAAAAATTTGCATGCTCCTCGAGTAAGATGCGAATATCTTCTGATGGGACCGCTCTATACTTGGTAGGGCTAATGGCCGCTCCTCCGATTCCTTCCATAGCTGCTTCAAAGTTGTCTTGGTTTTGTTGATGAAGCCGCTTGTTCTCTTCTAATGTTGCTTCCATATGCTTCCTTAATAGCCCAAGATTGCGTCTAAGTGTAGCATTGGGTATCATTTGCGCCTGGAGCACACTTTCCAGTTCCTTCACTGCTTTATCATCCACCGTCGATATCTTTGATTCCAATTCTGTGTGAACCTACTGTAAAGTGGTATGTTATGCTAGGAGCATTTGGTAATCAGCTTCTAGAGTGTTGACTCTAGCCTGTAGGCGCTGAGATTCTGCCTGGAGGGCTGCGATACGTTCTTCCAATTGATGGTATTCTTGTTGTAGTTGATGTGCACACTGAAGTAATGTATTAAATGTGCTATTTACATTATGAGATGCAAGGGGGAAAGTTTGGAATGCAGGGGAAGCGGGAATGGGAATGGGGGTAGTGAATGCTGTGTCTGCCCATGACGTGGTGAGTGGTGAGGTAGGGGGTAGGGGAGGGGGAGATGGTGGCATTGTGGAGAGAGGTGCTGTGGTTGGTGAAATGTCCATTGGGTCAGACAAAGTGGTGTGTACAGGGGCTACCATGTAGGTTGATATGGTAGGTGAAGTGAGTGTGGTGTTTGTGTAGATTGATGTTGTTGTGAACATCTGGGGAATGTGCCTCTGGAACATTGGAGTGCGGATGGACTGCTCCACGAAGGATGGGTATTGGGGTGGTGCGGTTAGGTTGAATGAGGTGTAGGGGGCAGAGGGGACGTGGGGGTCATGGAATAGGGGTACCCGTATTGGGGGATAGGCTGGGAAACACAGGATGCCTTCCGTGGGTGCGGGGTTTCCAACCACACTCAAAATTATGGGATGGCCAATTATGGGTTCGGAGGACAGAAAGGTTGAAGTGTACAAGGGATTGGTGATGGAAGAGAAGAGGGTGTCTGTAACATAATCCTGGTAGGAGATGGTTGAACCACACCCTAAGAGAGAGGATTAGGAAGTAATCCTCAACCATGGCTTTTGGGGCAAGTGGTTAGCCCATCACATTCCTAACCAAGAGGTTGTGAGTTCAATTCCTTACATTGGTATCAGAGCCTAGGAAGTAGGCTTGGGCAAGGTGGAATGATCCAATGGCCTCTAAAAAAAGGCGCTTGGGCATCCTCTATGTGAAAGGGTAGGAATTGTGGAAGGTGCGCGCGTCGGTTTCAAGGATGGACCTTACAATGATTGGGGTGTATCTCTCAATCCGTATGTCGGATTGAGGCATGTAATATACCGTTGGAAAGCTCTCGGAACGAACTTTCCAATGAGCTAGCTTGGAAGTGTGAATTCCTTGGGAATCCTTGGGTGGCACTTGATTGAGTGTTCAAGATACCAAGCATGGGTGAGAACAAGGTTCAAGACTGAGGTTGAGAACAAGGGCTCGAGACACCAAGGTTGCGAACAAGAAGGTTCAAGACACCGAGGTTGAGAGCAAGGGTTCAAGAGACCAAGGTTGCGAACAAGGTTCAAGAAACTATGCGAGGTTGAGGGACATCAATTCAAGGGCACCTAGGGGTTCAAGGGACTGATCACCGAGGCTAGAGGGATACAAGAGTAGATCATTGAGGACAATGATCGACCAAGGGGGGAAGAATGTAACATAATCCTGGTAGGAGATGGTTGAACCACACGCTAAGAGAGAGGATTAGGAAGTAATCCTCAACCATGGCTTTTGGGGCAAGTGGTTAGCCCATCACATTCCTAACCAAGAGGTTGTGAGTTCAATTCCTTACAGTGTCTTGTGAGGTTGGCTCTCGAAATGAGAAGGATGTGGATGAGGTTGGGTTGTAAGTGAAGGTAGATGTGATGATTGCCGTTTCTTCCATGGTGGGAGGTGGTGGTGGGGGTGGAGAAGGTGGGGAAAGGGGATGCTGGGGTGAGATGGGTGATGTCTGAACAAAAGTTTCAGCAGAGAGGTCAAGGGTGGTGGTGGGGTTAGCTCTGGTTTCAATGGTTACTTCTGGTTCTGTGATGGGTATCCTGATAGTCTTACCTGCTCGTGGTAATGTGTTGACTCTGCGTTTGTCATACCTCACGGACTGGCGGACTGCTGTGTGGACAGCCTCCGAAACTCCTAAAGATTCTGACACTAATTTGAGGGTGTCAATAAAATGTTGATCCACCCCATCATCTGCTAGCATTTCTTGCATTAAGGCTTGGCCTGATGCAAGGGAGAGTTGATGCCTTTCTTGTACTGCTTTGATCGTGTCGTATAACCTTTGTAGTTGAGCTGTGTATGCAAGTGCACCTACGAGTTCTGGCACTTCCTGTTGCTCATCTTGATGTCCGTGGTCATATTCCTCCTCATCTTCCTCATTCTTCATCTTCGTCGTCCTCTTCATCCATTTCAACTGTGGTAACAGGTACTTGGGAGGTTGTTGTCTGCATTTGAACATTCTCCACTTGTTGTTCCTCTTCAGCCTCAAGTTCTACGTCTCTTAACAGTTGTTCAAAGTCTTCATTCGTGAGTTTCCAAGGGTGCACCACCGGGAAATTCAAGATCGGTTGGGACGGGGGGAATTATCAAATTAGGGCCATCAGTGCTGCGTCTTGGAAGTCGTAGTGTGAATGGCCGAACCCTTCGGGGTGGTGGGATAACGTCCGGTGTTAAGGTGGCTCCACGTGGTTGAGCACAAGGGACTTGGACAGTTCCTCTCATCTTCTTAGAAGGGGGTCCAGTGGATGTCCGGCCTCTAAACTGCTCTACTCGATTCCACATCAGGGCCCGTTGAATCGGGATGTCATAAGCCAAACACCTATAAATGATTCTAGTCAGAGCACAACATCCATATAAAACATGCTTCCACGGCCATCGTTTGTGGGCTAGGTGTATCTGATCAATTATCCAGTGGGGTAAGTTGATGGTGAGGCTCTGTGTCTCTGCCAGATACAAACTAAACCATATCTTTTTGGGTGGCATGATGAATCTATCTTGGGCAGGAAAAGCAAAGTGTTGCAACACATGCGAAGGTGTATTGCAATATTAGGCGTCATGGCCACCATGTCCTTGAGCTTAGTGAGGCTTTGATTCTTCATGTAATGAGGCACGAGGGTCTCCTTTTCTGTTGGAATATGCATTCCGCGCATGTCTAGGGCCTCTCTCACTAAGTTGTTTGAGAGCCTAAACCTTTTGAGCTCATTTCCTTTTGTCAGAGATGGGAGCACAAATGAGCTTGCACCTTTTGGGTTCTTGCTTGGAGTCAAGGTATTGATGAGATAGTAGCATCGCATGAAGTTAGGCTTTGGGAGCCGGGCACTGAAGTATGCATCCAATCCTGCCTTCTCCCATACTGGACGTAGACCTTCTGCATTTTGTAACTTTTCAAATTCCCTTGTAAAGAAATGGTATTTACCTTGCTTCCCATTGAAGTCCAACTCTGACTCCCATAGGTATGATCCCTCTCCCAAGGGTCCTGCAACTTCACTAAACCAGTGGGAAGCTTTTCCTACGGGCATGGTATGGCCATTGGGGGGGTCCGCTAATGGTATGATTTTGATGGCTTGCAACTCTTCTGGTCTTTCAGTTGTCTCAGGTAGAATGGGTAAACTGTCTAAATCCACAACTTGCTGGCTCGTTCCTGCTTGAGAGCTTGTTCCTGCAGCCTCAGCCATGTTGAAGAAATCGCTGCCGGTTCTATGAGAATATATGAATAAATGTTAACATTGCAATAGACACAAAATGACACTGTGTCCCCATTACAACATTAACTTCATGAATTGTGATGTAGTTAGTTGGTTAGTTAGTGCTCGCGTGGATGTGAGTGTGCAGTGTGGTTAGCTGATGCTAAATACCTATGAGCTAATTGGGGGGTCGGGTGCAGTGTGGATGCAGTTAGTAAGTGGAAGTGGCTTTACAAATGGGTCAGGGGGTTTATTACAAGGTTTGGGTTGCCAAACATAGTGGATGACATTCTGTTTTGATTTTTTGGAGACTCTAAAGGGCTTGATCAGAGTGTCAACTTGGAAATGAGGCTTTTTAGGGACCCATTTAGCAGTGATTCTACCCGTGCTCATGGGTGACAATGTGTTCGTGCGTGATGTATAAGAATGGGTATTAGATGTTCGAGTGAGTGAACCATGTTGTACAGGGTGTGGTCTCTGTGTAGCTATTTGAGCCTGCAAGCAAGCCTTAGGCACCCAAATTTGTCTTAATTGTGGGCTAGCCTTCATCGACTTCTTGGGTACCCAGATAGACTTCACTTTCACAGGAGAATTTTTGGAAGACTTCTTATTAGTGTCCTGCTCTTGATTCCTACTAGGAAGTTGAGCCAATTGTTGTGGCTTGATCGCCATAGGATGCTCGCCTTTCCGCACCCACACCAGTTTTGATGGTTGAGACACCGTGCTTTGTATTTTCTTTTGGCTGCGAGCATGAGTCCTCTGATTCCTCTGCGTTTGATCCACCTTTGGTTGCTGCATCCCTATGGTTTTTGGAAAGGAAGGGAATTCCGTCGCATCCTTGACTTCTTTGTTGAGATAATCATCCCTCTGCATCACATAGTTTCGGACAAGAATAACATGGTCATCTTCATGTGTACTCCTGGAAGGACCAGGAGTGTGTGCCTTTCCTAGTTCCTTGAGTGCTCCATTGTGTAACTCAGCTGTAATTCGACTCTGATTTACCCATACCTGAAGAAGTCCACTTCTTAGGTTTAGGTTGACTGCATGATCATAGATCCAGTCTTGACCCAAGACAAGGGGTTCAGTGAGATCCTCAACTTGACACACTAGTACTTTAACTGTCAGTAAAACATCTTGAATATAGAGGGGAAGTTCCACCTCACCCATGCAAGGGGTCTCCACGCCTCCCAATCCTATGAGATATGCTTCCACAGGATTGACATTTAAGTTCAATTCTCGACAGTGAGAAAGTTTAACAGCACTAGTGGCTGCACCTGAGTCAATCAAGGCCCTTACAGTCCTTGCACTCTTTCCTTGTCCTATCTCTAAGGTCACAAAAGGACGTCGATCCACTATTATATGGGAACTTACACCTGAGACTTCGCACATAGCCATATGATATCCTTGAGCTGCATAGTCCTCTGTCCTAGGCTGATCTCTACCCTGCCTTCTCAACCTCATCCTTCGGATGCATTCTAAAGCTTCTACTTGCGCTTCTTCTCGAATTCGCTTTTCTTCTTCCTTGCGTTTCTTGGCAGTGTTGAGTCGATTTAGCATCTCTTCAGTCAGGGGTTCTTGATATAACTTGACTCTGCATCCGCTGATGTAGCTCGGGAGAATATTGCCTTCTAAGGTGGCCAGTTGTACTGCTCCACTCGTTGAGATCCTATTTATGATCATAGGTCCATAGCCACGCTTCTCTAATTTTCTCCCATGTTGCTTCAATGTATAGACTAAAACTAAATCTCCTGCCTTCAAGCCTTTATCCTTAACGTGGGCATCAAACTATGCCTTCTGTCTTTTCTTAGCTGCATATATTCCTGCTGTGGCTCTTAATCTCGTTTCACCTAGTCGTTCTAGATCAAAAATCCTTGAAAAGAGTTCATGACCCGTCCATTCATGCTCCTGTGCTACTTTCAGTGTAGGTATCAAGAAGTCCAATGGTAGCACTGCATTTTGACCGAATACCATCTGAAAGGGTGTGGCTTGGAGTACCGTTTTAAAGGCGACTCGGTATGCCCAAACAGCATGATGTAGCTGTTTGTCCCAATCAGAGCGTTTATTATTCACTAATTTGGTAAGCACATTGCATAGAATCTTGTTTGTGCTTTCGGCTTGCCCATTAGCTTGTGGGTGATAGGGAGCAGACTTCTTGTGTACTACCGAGAATTCTTGGAGAAGATTTTCAATAACTTCATTCAAGAAGTGGGTGCCTCTATCACTTACTAACTCTATGGGTAGCCCGTATCTTGTGAACACATTCTCAAATAGGAACTTAGCGGTCGTCTGAGCATCATTCTTTGTCGTAGCTTTTACCTCTACCCACTTGGTTAGATAGTCTGTGGCCACAATGATATATTCAGCATATAAACTCTTAGCTGGGGGATTAATCGGACCAACAAAGTCTATTCCCCACTTAGAGAATGCACGTCCACCCATCATAGGTTTCAGAGGCATCTCATCTTTGCGTATAGGATATTGAGTTCGCTGACAAACATCACATCTCTTCACATAGGTATGTGCATCCATGTGAAGGGTTGGCCACCACAAGCCTGCAAATAGGATTGCTTTAATCATCTGATCTAATGCAATCCTATTGCATTAGATCGGTGTTGCTCTAATGCACCTACATGTGCTAATTGCAACCATTTTGTGTACTCATCCTCTTCCACACAACAAGCCAAGATCCCTTGATATGTCTGTTTGTACATACTTCCTGCCATGATATGGTACTTCTGGGCTTTTACTACCTCCTTATCTTGAGTGTTTATGACTGGGTGGTTAGGCCCGTATGTCAACACTGGCACTAATGGCTTAGCCCACTGAGGTACAACTTCCAAATTAAACAAGTAAGCATCAGGAAGGTCATCTGACACTCCTTGTGGGGCTTCTCCATATGTGAGCCTAGAGAGGTGGTTTGCTCTCAAGTGAGTCTTGCCTTTCCTCACCACGACCTCAAAGTCATATTCCATTAGCAAGAGAAACCATCTTACTAATCGGCCTGTATTGCATGGTTTGTTTACCAAGTACAATAATGCTTGATGATCGGTAAAAAATTTAAACTTATTTGCAAGCAAATAGTGTCTAAACTTTTTAACTGCATATACCATGCCTAATCCCTCTCGTTCAATGGTGGTATAATTTTGTTCAGCTGCATTCAACTGTCTACTAGCATAGGCAATCGGAAGATCCATATTACCTTCACCCGTAGGTTGTGCAAGCACACATCCAATAGCATAATTGGATGCATCCACATGAACATGGAAGGGCTTATTCCAATCTGGTGTGATCAAGATTGGTGCTGAACACAATCTCCTTTTGAGCTCATTGAAAGAGTCCTCATATTCATTAGTCCACTCAAAGTTGGTCAAAAGGCCATACAGTGGCTTGGCAATGATGGCGTACATGTGTATAAAGCGTCGGTAACAGCCACAATGCCCCATGAAAGCTTGTACTTCCTTGACATTCTTTGGCCTAGGTAACTCTGCTATGGCTCTTACTTTCTCTTCATCAGTGGATATGCCATTCTTTGACACTATGTGTCCTAGAATTTTGCCTTGCCTGACCATGAAAACATACTTTTTTGGGTTCAGGCAGACCTGATACTCTCGACATTTGTCAAAGATTTGTTTGAGTTCAGGGATATGGGTTTGTCTAATGTTGGAATGAGCACAAAGATCATCCACATAGACCTCTAAGTTCTTCCTCAAGAACTCTTTAAATACATGGCACATCAATCTCTAGAAGGTTGAAGGAGCATTGGTAAGCCCAAATGGCAATACCCTAAAGGCAAACATGCCCCATTCTGTGGCAAAAGCAGTCTTATGATGGTCCTCGGGAGCAATGGCTACCTAATTGTAGCCAGAAAATCCGTCAAGGAAACTGTATACTTCCTTGCCTGCTACTCTTTCTAAGAGATGTTCCGTGATAGGAAGTGGATAGTTATCTCGAATAGTGGCTGCATTAACCTTCTTGAAGTTAATGCATACACGTAGCTTTCAATTCTTCTTGGGCACCACTACAATGGGGGATACCCACTCAATGTGCTCAATTTCATAAATAAATCCAGCTTCCACCAGTCTATCTATCTCCTCCTTGATCTTAGCAGCGTAGTTATCGTTATAGGTGTATGGCTTTTGCTTAGAGGGTTTAGCGTATGAGGTGATGGGAATTGTGTGTGAGAATATGTCTGGGTCAACACCCTTCAAGTCCTTGTAACTCCAAGCGAATACATCTCTGTATTCTCTTAGCAAAGCTATTAACACATGCTCTTCTTCCTCTGTTAGGTCATGGCCTATGTACGTGCATCTTTCTTCTCCTTCTTCAACAGCTACAACCACTTTCTTGGTGGTTTCTTTGTTATCATAGGCCTCCCCTAATTGCGCCTCACGTTTTGGCATCCTTACCATGACTCTTCTATCGTCTATCTCATACTTTTTAAAGTTTTCAGGGACCTCAAACAAAGATTCTTCCTCTTCTGGTGTGACTTCTCTCTTCTTTCTTTTCTTTCCTTCATCCTTAGGGGTCACTTGTGTGGCTAACCTTACATCACTTAAGCTCTCCGTGTCTCTAGGGTTGAAATTCTACTTCATAGAAGTATTCTTCATCTGATGCAAAAGGTGGGTCCATAATGATTGACTCTAGATCGGAGTCGCTCGCATCCTCAAATGCATCAGGGCTAGGTTCGCATTCTTCTAAAACCGAATCTCCCATGATTGGCTCTATGGAGAAGACTGAAATGTCATAGCCATCCTCATCACAGTGGGGTGTCCATTGTTCTTCATTGATTGCTACATCCATGGTTGCTAAAATTTCTGCCCAACCATGAGGTTCAAATTCTTCATCCGGGAATACTACAGGTGCATAGGCTGGGTCTTGAATTGATCTATGGGTTTCTTTCGCACCTACCTCTCTGGCTTTTTCTCTCTTCTCCTCTTCTACTACCACTTTGCACATCCATAAGTGGGTGTCTTCATGCATCCATGAGGATCCTGATCCTATGGAATGCACCGACTCAGTATCAGCTTTGGCTCTATGGATGGGATTCCATTGGATAGGAGGGGCATCTCTATGAGAGTAATCTTTGAGATTCACTTTGGTCGTGATGCCTAAGTGTTGCAAATACAAGGAATTGGTTCCCCAATCTTGTAGCACTTGCAACTGTCACATAAATGGTCTTCCCAAAATCATCTCATAGGCCTGGTTCTTGCTAAAGTCACAGATAGCAAATGTGTGCTCAAACTCTACACCACAAGTAGTGAGAGTTATTCCTTCAAGCAGTCCTAAGGGTCTTTCTATGTGACCATCAGCCATCTGCAATTTCATTCTCGTTTGGAGAGTTGGCCTAAGTGCTGGCTTGCCCCAACGCTTCCATAGGGAAGTGGTAGCAATTGCAACTCCTGCACCTGAGTCGAGAATTGCCTTGGTTGCGTATCCTTGATGGGTGAAGGGAAGATAGGTGTTTCCTTCTTCGCCTTCACTCATATCTCCTATCTTGTCTAGAGGAATTTCTGGCACTGTTCTATGAGAACCTACATGGGAACGTGGTTTAGCTACCTCTAGTACTTGTTTGGCTACGTGTTTCCACACTTCTGGTCTAACTTTGAGTATCTCTTCTAAAGTGAGATTGCACTGCACGTTAGTGTTCTTTACTACCTCCGTATTCCTAGGTATGACCGAATCTTCGTTTCTTATCATGACTGTGGGTGCTCTCATGCAAGTTGACTTGGTTTCCCATGGGCCTGTGAAATGGAGTAGTTCCTGTAAAGAATTAGACTCGAAGTCTAATCTCTCTTGAGATTGTGCGCTCTCCTCCTCTTCATAAATAGAAGGGATGTCCTATGGAAATTGATCATGTGCATCATCCACAAGTTCAATGGGAGGAGGGACTTCACTTTCCTTTGCCCACTTCTCTTCTTGAATCTCTCTCAGGAATTCAGGTGAACAACGATTCATAGAAGAAGAGGTGTCTGGTTCAGTGGAGTTAGGCACATAAGCTTCCTGGGGAGAAATGCTTATTCTATCTCTTGCACTCTCCTTAATCTCGGAGGTGACTCCTTTCCCAGACTTGGTAAGTAACCTCTCCAATCTATCCAACAGACCATCAAAATGCAATGGTGTTCTAGTGGAGCTAGAGCCATTGAACAAGCGACTGGCTTCAAACATGGCTTGCGCCAATTCGACCATCTTAGCACAAAGCTTTGTTTGCTCTATCTCTAGATCGGCTCTAGGGTAACATTTGTCATGATCTGTCACGTTTGGCCCTTCTTGGATTTTGGCCTGATATTCTTTGAGCATCATATCTAGATCCTCAGGAGTAGGATCGGCTAGGACTAATCCTACTCTGGGTGGTGGGCAGGCTATGTATGGTGGATTAGAAAGTTGGGGGATGGAAAGTGATGGATTGGCGGGAGATGGAAACGGTGGTGGAGGGGTAGTGTGAGAGTGGTTTTGAGATGCGAGTTCACTTATCCTTGCTTTGGTTTCTCTCAAGCTTTCTTCAAGTTTGCTCATTTTCTGTGACCATTGTCTTTTCATTCTCTCCCCGCTATCTCTCCAAGCCCTTGTCCTTTTCTTGGTTATACTCTCCGTCTCACTAACCTCAGATCTCTTTTCCTGCCCTACTCCTTGAGCTTGTTGCACGACTTGAGCTCTAGTGACCACATGCACTGGGGCAGTGGAGGTTACACTTCCTGTAGAGTCTACTACTAGTCCAATGACATTGATAGGAGTGATTTTTGGAAGGTTATTGGGATTCTTCGGGCAATCTTGTAAGAGACGCTTCTTTCTGCAATCTTGACAGAAGCCCTGAATTGTCACTGGTAGGGGTTGTGTAGGGGCAGGCAGTGGACAATCACGTATAAGGTGATCCCCTTGACATCTGAAGCATGGTCCTCTAGGAAAAGGGGGTTGTACCTGCCTCGGTTGAGTTCTAGAGTTGGGGTTTGTGTACATGACATTAGCATACTCAGGCTCCCCACTATTTTCACTTGGGTCCTCATAATAGTATGACTCGTTATGCTCGAATGACTGCATGTAGTAAGCCTGTGGGCTATCAATATGTGTGGAGTCAAAACTATGGTCACTTGGATCACTGTCTGATAGCAACGGTGAGACTGGGACTATGGCTCTGTTCAGATTTTCTTCAGCAGATGCGTATTTCACTGGGGTCACATTGGTTGGAGCAGGGGGTTGTTGTGCTAGCACTGGTTGAGGTCTTTGCTGGGCCTGATATTGTGGTTGATAGGTTTGTTGAGGCCTAGCATACTGTTGTGGTGGGTACTGGTTCTGATATCTTCCCTGTTGTGGATAGGGCTGAGGGTAGGTTTGGCTAACCGCTTGCTTATTGTATGGGCAGTCTTGTGCTGTGTGATTTGTGTATCTCCGTTCTATGGTACAGTACTGGCTACTAGGATTCACTTGGGGTTGAGCCATAATGGAACATACATTCGCCATATGGTCACCTCCACAAGTATAGCACCTCTTTACTGGGGTAAATCTTGGGATTTGTTTGCTAGAGACTCCTAACTTCTGAGCTACTTTTTCTGCGAGTTCCTCAATAGATGTGGACTACGAGGAAGAGAGGCTAGTAGAACTATCTGAATCTTTGTAGATTTTGGAAAGTTCCAATTCCTCCCCTAGGTTATCCTCGATGTCGATGCACATGCGTACACACTCTTCGATGGCCCTAGGGTCTTTTAAGTACACATATGATCTCAACTTCGTACTCAACAATCCATCTAGGAATAAAGCCACTTGTTTGGCTGGTGTGGGTAACTCAGGAATATGGCATCTCTCTAGGTATTGCCTAAATCTTCTTCCCGTAAGTCTCATGGTCTCTTGAGGTGTCTGCTTGAACTGTGGATCAATGAGGAAGTATTATGCCTTATGCCACTCTTAGAGAATTCAGTGATGAATGCCTCTAGAAGTTGGTCTATGCTCCTGAACTGTCTCTCATTCAAGGGTTGAAACCACGTAAGGGCTGTGTTCCTAAGGGTTAGACCAAAGGCATTGTATTGCATGAATAGGTCCTCCACTTGCTCAGCTCTCAAGACTTGTCTAAATTCGGTCACATGATCATATGGATCTTCAGTGCCATCAAAGTAACTCTTCATGGACTTAACTAGCTGTGTAGGTCTCAAAGTCCTGGTGTGTTCCCTAGGCCTTGGCAAAGGAAAATCATCAGCATTTCTTAGGTTCCTTGGAACCCTAGTTCTCTCTGTTTCTTCTCTATCCATCTCTGCTCGCGTTCGTTCTCTTCCTATTGGGTTGGCAAAGCTTACCTCAGGTCTGTCTCTACTTCTATCCCTTTGAGCTCCATGAGCTTGGGAGGTCCCAGCTCCTTGGTGGCTGTATGACACATTGGACCGAGGTTGGGGAAAAACAAACTCACCCTTCCACAGTGTAGGCATGTCTCCCATGCTCTGAGACCATGAAGATCCGCTCTGATGTATTGTCTAGGTAGGTTACCTTGCCTGGGCTATCAGGATCTTTGAACTCGTAGATTGTGGTCGTTCCTATCTCATTAGGCTGATTAGGCTTATACCTCCAAAAGGCTTCATCGGTCTCTCGGTTTAAGAGCAAATCTATGCTTTTATTGTCCTGGGAAATCCACTCTGGCGTGATAATTCTAGTAAGAATTGATTTGCCTCGAGGTGTTTTAGGCTCTCCACTTAAGTTTCCTTGCTCTAGGTCACCTATGTCTGTCTCTGGGATCACATTACCAAATTCATCTATCCTATCTGGGTGACTGGTGACTACGTATATTGATGGAGAGTGTTAATCTCCAAAAGAATAACCTACTCTCATGATTAGAGCACCTCTATACCAAGAGTAAGTCAAAACTTCACAACACAAAAGTCTGCTGCACAATTTCTTCAAATTAATCTATCAAATGCGGAAAGATTTTTATGAAACTTTGTATGGAGTGTCGCCTAGAGATTGCGCACCTCCTTCAAGTTAAAGTTACTCAAAAGGTTTAGTATAACTTGAGAAATCACATTCACAAGTTACCTATGTCTGAAACTGTCATTCTGAACAGTTGACTTCACACCTGTAACTTCTAAGACTTAGTTCTCCTTGAATAGAACCCGTTTAAGCAAATGCTTCTGGTTACGAGTAGCTTATCTTCTAACTTAAAGATTAAGCCCTCACTCATGCAAAACTTTAAAGTATGCACTGAGAAATGATCAAAACATTGATCACCGAAAATGCGCCTGTTTCAGTAAACTTTGAACACTCAACACATATGAATGTTCCTACTGACAATTCTCGGTTTCTGTTTACAATCAAACTCTGAAACTTAAGCTATAGATTGATTAACTATAGACTTAGATATCCTCAATAGGATTTCACAAATCATCTATCACAGATGAAAACACACAGAAATTTCGGCGCAGTATTTTTTGATTATTCAGAAAGTTACAGTTGAGTGATGAGAGGAAAACTCAACTAACCTTACATATGTCTCATGACATCTAACTTCTCATTCTTCTCTTCTATTCCTTTCTCTCTCGTATATGCCTCTAATGCCTATACGCCTCTCATTTCTTCCATCCTATTCATCACTTTTTCATCTCTATGCGCCTCTACATTTTCCAGGTATTTATAGATAAATTTGTACAAGCTTATAACGCGGACTCTACTACTGTACATATGTGTACAATTTTTCCGGTTCTTCTTCCAAGCTTCAAACTTTGTTCTTTTCTTCCTCCTTTTATCTTTCAACTCTTCATGAACTGAAAACTGTAAAAATGATCATTTCTGGTAACATTCCGGTGACTTTCCTGTAATCTTTCGGTACTGTTCCAGTGACCTTCCGGTACTGTTCCGGTGCCTTCCGGTGACCTTTTTTAAGGAAATTTTTGCTGACGTCTCTGCGGACTTAAAGACCTTCAATTGTTGATTGTCTTGCACCAACAGCTCCCCCTCAATCATCAATTGAGGTTTTCTCTGTCTTCTTTATTCCTGCCATATCTTTAAACCTTTGTAACTTTGGTCCATCCAAACTTTTTGTAAGCATATCAGCTATCTGATCTTTCGTTGAAGTATGGATTACTTCAATCTCTTTATCCATCACCTTCTCTCTTAGAAAGTGATACTGAATCTCAATGTGTTTAGTCCTGGCATGAAAAACAGGATTAGCAGCCAAATATAATGAACTCATGTTATCTCCAAATATAATTGGAGTCCTCTGTATAATGTCAAAATTCTTCATTAAAGTCTTTAGCCAAATCACTTCCTTTGCAGCTTCAACCATGCCTTTGTACTCAGCTTCAGTAGAAGACAAAGCAACTGTATGTTGCTTCTTGGAACACCATGAGATTAGCTTATCTCCCACATAACACATGTATCCATAGGTTGACCTTCTGTCATCTGGATTACCTGCCCAATCTGCATCACTGTATATTTTGATATTTGTATCTGATGTAAAACCATAATACAAACCTTCTTTGAGTGTACCTTTGATGTACCTCAACACCCTTTGACAACAAGTCTAGCTTTGTATCTAGACACGCTTCCATCTGCAAATCTTTTGGTCTTGTAGACCCACTTACATCCAATAATCTTCTGGCTATTTGGTTTAGGAACTAAATCCCATGTTTGATTTTCTACCAATGCATCATGTTCTTCCTGCATAGCTTTCTCCCATTTTTCCTTACCTTTTGCCTCTTCATATGTAGAAGGGTCTTCATCTGCTTTCACTATGTAAGCATAATCTTTCGTAGCCAAAAATGAAGTATCATAACTGTACCTTGTAGGTTGCCATCTATTTCTTGATGACCTTCTGAGTTCTCCAGTCCTTGAGGATTCTGGTTCTTCACACTCAGGATCAAATCTTGGCCTTTCTTCAACTTCTTCCTGCACTTCATAATTTTCTTCTTCATCAATTATTTGAATCTTTGATTTACCTTTCTTCTGATTCACTTCTTCTTCATCACCTGTATTGACATTAACTGTTCCTGCATACCAAGAACTTTGCTCATCAAACGTAACATCTTTCGATACCAGAAAATGTTTTGTGGATGGATTCCACAACCTGTATCCCATCTGTCTGTCATCATAACCAATGAAAACATATTTTTCAGCTTTAGGTTCCAATTTGTGTCTTAATTGTGATGGCACATATGCATATGCCACACATCCAAATACTCTGCAATGATCCAGGGTAGGTCTTTTACCCCACCAAGCTTCATATGGTGTCATACCCTGCAGGGCTTTACATGGTAATCTATTGACCAAATAAGTAGCTGTATTTACAGCTTCAGCCCACAAATAATTAGGGCAATTTTTCTCATTCATCATGGACCTTGCAAACTCAACAAGAGTCCTATTCCTTCTTTCTGCTACACCATTTTGTTGAGGAGAATATCTGCAAGTAACTTCTCTTTATATACCTGCATTCCATAAGTAGTCACTGAATTCGTTGGAGAAATACTCTCCCCCTCCATCTGATCTTAGTCTCTTCAGTCTATGACCTGTAATTCTTTTTGCATACGCATGATAATGTTTGAATGTATTGAATACTTCTGACTTATCCTTGATCACATAGATAGTGATCCATCTGGTAGCATCATCAACATAAATCACATAATATCTTGATCCATTTATACTGAAATCCTTTGATGGTCCCCACACATCTGTGTGTACCAACTCAAGCTTCTCTGAGTGCATAAAACCATGCTTGGAATAAGAATTCTTATGAGCCTTACCAAATTTACATGCCTCACATTTGTATGTCATATGTTGACCTGCAACATTAGGCAATCCAAGCACTGAACCATTGTTAATCATATCTTTAATACCTCTTTCATTGAAATGTCCAAGCCTTTTGTGCCAAAGATCTAACTCAGAAATTTTCTGTCCTTCATATGTAAACATGGCCTGACCAATGTTACCTTGAATCTTCAGTGTAAACAGTCTTCCTTCTTTTTTTCCTGAAACAATCTGTTTATACCCCTGACTGGGATCTTCCACGTATACTCCTTCATTAGTGAATCTTACTTCATATCCTTTTTCAACAATTTGTCCTACACTTATCAAATTCTTAGGAATTGTAGGAACCTACAGAACCTTACCCAATAAGGTACTGCCGTCTTTGGCTTTCACTGATCCAATCGACTTCACTTTATGCTTTGTGTTGTCACCTGTTTGAACCACATGATTAGAAACTTTATTCTCCAAATCAGTCATCAATGATATGTTTCCACTCAGGTGATTACTACATCCTGAGTCTATGTAGAAGACTCTTTGATCTTCACTCTGACTTTCACAAGTAGCATTCAATATCAATGTTGAATCCTCCTTCTGTTCTGAAGCGTAATTGTAGTAGGTATTGTTATATTGTTGACTTTGGAATCCTCTACCTTCATTTCTTCCAAAGTAACTCCTACCACCTCTGCCTCTGAAATTTCCTCTTTGATTTCTGCCACCTCTTCCTCTTGCATTGTAACTTTGACTATATCCATTATTACTTTGAGTATTGTGCCAACAATCATTAGCTAAATGATTTGTCTTACCACAAATCCAGCATGCTTTGCCTCCATCTTTGTTGTTTCTGCCTTTTCCTCTACCTTTGCCACCTCCTCTTCCTCTTAGGAAGTTGGCTTGGCTAGTTGTTCCTTCATCTTCATTTGCTTGTTGCTTTCCTTTGCTATTCTTCTTTTTATCTTTCGAGTACATTGCATGACCTGCACTCTTGTCACCATCTCCTTTAACATCATTCTCAAATGTTAGCATATGACCTAACAACTGATTTAAATCAGGAGTGAAATGGTCAAGTGATAATTCCGTAGACAAAATAAACGGCTTCCATTTGTCATCACCTCTTAAGCCTGTAAGAATTTGCCTTACCAATTTATCCTCTTCGATATCTTCATCAACAGCACCTAATGCATCTGCAATGTCTTTCATTCTTGTCACATAATCTGAAACGGACTGAGAAGCCTTCTTCTTGAAGGTTGTAAACTCTGCCCATAAGGATGCCTTTCTTGACTTAGTAGTATTCTGGAAATGCTCCTCCAATGCATTCCAAATGTCCGTTGCACTTTCAAGACCTAGAATATGAGGTAACAAGTAATCATTTACTGCCATATAGATAATGCTTCTAGCTTGAGCATCTTTCTTCATCCAGTTTTTCAAATCTGCTAACTCTTCCCTAGTCGGAACACTAGGATCTCTGAACTGTGGCTTTTCTTCTTCTCCTGTGATATAAGCTATCAAATCTTTGCTCATAAGATGAGCTTCCATCCTCATTGACCACGCAGGATAGTTTTCCCTATCCAGTTTCTCTATCTGCAGAGAATCTCCCATCTTGTGTCTTCCTGTGTATTGAAAACTTCAATCTTTATGAATAATATATGTACCTTGGCTTCAACTTAGACTCCGTTTGTCTTTCTTGATATCGTATGATCTCTTCCTCAGGTTTTGCCTTCAAGCTTTCACCTTTTAGTTCTTCGGTTGTTAAATTCTTTGTAACCGCAGCAATCGGGAACCTCCTTTCTTTGATTTTGATGTCTCCTGCTCTGATACCACTGATGGAGAGTGTTAATCTCCAAAAGAATAACCTACTCTCGTGATTAGAGCACCTCTATACCAAGAGTAAGTCAAAACTTCACAACACAAAAGTCTGCTGCACAATTTCTTCAAATTAATCTATCAAATGCGGAAAGATTTTTATGAAACTTTGTATGGAGTGTTGCCTAGAGATTGCGCACCTCCTTCAAGTTAAAGTTACTCAAAAGGTTTAGTATAACTTGAGAAATCACATTCACAAGTTACCTATGTCTGAAACTGTCATTCTGAACAGTTGACTTCACACCTGTAACTTCTAAGACTTAGTTCTCCTTGAATAGAACCCGTTTAAGCAAATGCTTCTGGTTACGAGTAGCTTATCTTCTAACTTAAAGATTAAGCCCTCACTCATGCAAAACTTTAAAGTATGCACTGAGAAATGATCAAAACATTGATCACCGAAAATGCGCCTGTTTCAGTAAACTTTGAACACTCAACACATATGAATGTTCCTACTGACAATTCTCGGTTTCTGTTTACAATCAAACTCTGAAACTTAAGCTATAGATTGATTAACTATAGAATTAGATATCCTCAATAGGATTTCACAAATCATCTATCACAGATGAAAACACACAGAAATTTCGGCGCAGTATTTTTCGATTATTCAGAAAGTTACAGTTGAGTGATGAGAGGAAAACTCAACTAACCTTACATATGTCTCATGACATCTAACTTCTCATTCTTCTCTTCTATTCCTTTCTCTCTCGTATATGCCTCTAATGCCTATACGCCTCTCATTTCTTCCATCCTATTCATCACTTTTTCATCTCTATGCGCCTCTACATTTTCCAGGTATTTATAGATAAATTTGTACAAGCTTATAACGCGGACTCTACTACTGTACATATGTGTACAATTTTTCCGGTTCTTCTTCCAAGCTTCAAACTTTGTTCTTTTCTTCCTCCTTTTATCTTTCAACTCTTCATGAACTGAAAACTGTAAAAATGATCATTTCTGGTAACATTCCGGTGACTTTCCTGTAATCTTTCGGTACTGTTCCAGTGACCTTCCGGTACTGTTCCGGTGCCTTCCGGTGACCTTTTTTAAGGAAATTTTTGCTGACGTCTCTGCGGACTTAAAGACCTTCAATTGTTGATTGTCTTGCACCAACATATATGGTTCCTTCTTTGTCAGGCACATCTGTGCCATTACATCTGGAACATTCTTGAACCTAATGCCCCAATGTTGAATAGTGGAAATCATATATGCGATCGTTGCTGGACCATGCAACGGTGCCAGATATACATAGTTGAGCCATTTGTCATATCCTTTGATGCTCTTTAGTGTGTGAGTGAACTCAGGCCATGATCTTTGTTGAAAAACATGACAATAGAAGGGGTTTTACTTAAAATACAAGGGCATGTTGTTCCATATGCGCACCATCTCCGGGTACGTTTTGAGTAACCGTATTCTCCATGTAGGCCGAAAGATGTTGCCCTTTGTGGCACTCTCAAGAATGTTGTTAGGGGCAAATTGGGTTGCAAAGGTTGGCTCCTTTGTGGTGCGATGCTTGATCTCTGCATTATAATCTGCCAATAATACACAAAATGGTACATAATGATCGTCGGAAGTGCCAATCCATCGATGATGAGATAAGTTCTTGAAGTAGTTCGATTTGATGATGACTTCTTCCAGACGAGACATGGATTGTATCTGAACTGCCACTCTGTCATTATGAGAGGGACCGACCTTTTCTAACCTCTACAGCCATTCCGGGGCTTCAATCTCGAATGTATCGATTCCTTTCTCTATTTGTCGGCCTTTAAGTGCAGGCATGGGTACAGAAAGGTCCTCAAATGTCTCTTCCACTTCAATCAAAACTAGCTCTTCAGGCTTTGGCTCCACCATAGGAGAAGGTTGCCATTCATTTTGTAGAAGTTTATTTTGCAAATCAGCCACTTGTGCTTTCAATTCTATTACCTCTTTAGACGTGGTGATTGTGGTTGTGGCTTCCTTGGGTTGCTCTCTTTGATTGGACAGTTGCTTTCGTAGTTCATCACACTCTTTTTCTAATGCATCATATGCCTCTAGAAGGTCTACATGTGTATCCAATATTATCTGCATGTGGGCTGAAGGGAGGGCTTTGAACAAATGAGTGCCCTTTGAATTGACACATGGTATGCGAGGCACCGATACACAATTCTAGTAAGTGCACAACATCCATATAGCACTGACTTCTGTTTCTTATACCATCGTTGATGTGCAAGATGGATCTGGACGATAATCCAATGTGGCATGTTGATTGTCAGGTTCAGCATGTCTGCCAAGTATAAGATAAACCAAATCTTCTTGGGCGGCATTGTAAATCTTTCTTGGGCTGGGAACGCCGAGTGCTGCATGCACATTCAGAGGTGGATGGCAATAGTCGAGGTCATTGCCACCATGTCCTTCAGCTTAATGAGGTTCCTGTTCTTCATATTATCGAGGATCATTATCTCCTTCTTAGTAGGGATGTGCATTCCTCTCATTTCTAGAGGTTCCCTCACCAAGTTGTTGGTTAATTTAAAACTCTTCAGTTCATTCCCTCATGTAAGAGAAGGAAGTACAAAGGTGCTTGTCCCCTTCTTATCTCTGCTGAGAGTGAGTGTGCTAACTAAGTATGAACACCTCAAGAAGTCAGGCTTAGGTAACTGAGCACGGAAATAGTCATCTAATCCGGCCTTCCGCCAAATCGGTCGCAGTCCTTTGCTATTCTGAAGCTTCAAACTCTCTTGTAAAGAAATGGTATCGGTCCCACTATCCATTAAATTCTATCTCAAACTCCCATAAATAAGTGCCATCCCCAAGGGGTCATGTGACATCATTGAACCAATGAGAGGTCTTGCTAACTTGTGATGTGTGCCCCTGGGGAGGATTTTGAATGGGTATGACGTGCACTGATCTTAAATCCTGTGGCCATCCCTTCAACTCCTCCTGGATTGGGATACTTTCAATGTCCACTATTTGAGGACTAGTGTCTGCTAGGGAGCTCGTTCCTGTAGCCTCTGCCATGTTGAGGGTCTTGATCGTTGGATCTATGAGAATATATAAATACATGTTAACATTGCAATGGACACAAAATGACCATTTTTCCCCGTTACAACATTAATATGATGAACTATGATGTGGTTAGTAAGTTAGTTAGTGCTCATGTGGTCATGAGTGTGAAGTGTGGTTAATGGATGAAGGGTTCCTAGGTGCTACTTGGAGTAGTGCAAGGTAGTGTGGATGCAATTAGTATGTGAGTGTGGTTTTACACAGTGGGGTGGGGTCAGGTGGTTTATTACAAGATTTGGGCTGCCAATCATAGTGTATGGCTTTACATTTTGATTTCGTGGAGACTTCGTGTAGCGTTCCTCCAATCACGTTCTCATAAATACGAACAATGAGACATACAAGAAAACAAATGTAAAATTAGTCTCATTATCAATAGAACAGATCAAATAAGGTGTTTAAATCAAAATATGTATATTAATAGAGAGATCTTATCTTGTGAATCTTAAGATGTCTGATTCCAAGTACATCAATAGCTTTTAGATCCATCTTCATGAATCAAATGTTGCAATATATAATCAATACCTTCAAAATGAAGTTTGATCCTTCTTGAGACAATAGCTTTTTGATGAAGCCTCGACCTCTCGACCACCCCCGAGCTATCACAATCTCATTCACACTCACACTCTCACTCACGATCTCAATCTCAATCTCAATCTCAATCACAATCTCAATCCCAATCTTATTATTACAAAGGAGCAATCATAATCGCAATCACACTCTCACTATGTCTCCATAGCAATGTTTCTGGAACTTTATGATCCGATATCTTCATAGTCTGGCTTGCAGATGAAGCACAATAAGGTGATGGTAGCTCGTTGTACATATATTTCTGCTTTGGTGATTTATCATGATTATAATCCTCTACCAAAGGTTCTTTAGACCAGCAACGCTCGAATTTCATAGAGAACTCATGCTCATCATCATGTCCCTCTAGTGCTAGATAAGCTCAAGACATATAATAGTCATAATCTTTGTTCATATGGAAGTTGCAACTGTCACCTAATGCGGTTAGAAGCAAATCTGGATCCACGCCCTC
The DNA here is from genome assembly GCA_020310875.1 of Ceratopteris richardii. Lineage (NCBI taxonomy): Eukaryota > Viridiplantae > Streptophyta > Polypodiopsida > Polypodiales > Pteridaceae > Ceratopteris > Ceratopteris richardii. The sequence continues at coordinate 34,376,462 of CM035442.1, read as the reverse complement.
ACTGGTAGACAGAGAGGATACATTTCTTTGTGCATCTGTGCATGATTCAATACTTCAAATATCCTCAGAACTCCTTCGCTATAGACTGATGGCCTTGGAATTGATGACGTTGAGTCTTTCCTCGAACGGAATAAGGATCCCCATTTCGTAGAACTTCCTAGACTCATAAAGAACCTTGCAGGATTCATGGAACCAATCCTTGAACGGGGCTGTCAGTACTTGTAGTAGCATCATGTTTTTGGAGCTTTGCGCTAAAAAGAATAGACAGTATCTCCTCGTCCTTCCTGATCATATGTGAGTCCCTCCCTTTTCCGCTAAAATCCTTCAAATTGACAGTCATGATGGAGGCGAACATCGGCCACGGTGCTGTCAGTAGTGTTTGAAGTCCTCATGTGTTTTATCTTGCAAGCTTCAAGCTATCTTCGTTGGTGTGAGAAGTACTGCCATCGTCAGCTTCAAGCTCTCTTTGCTGGCGTGAGTTCTGCCAAAAAAATATAAGATCTGATCAAAATAGATGTGCCGTATGCATGGCGATCTGCGTGCGCATTTTATTCTTACTTTTCCATATTTTTAGGATCTGATAAAAATAGATGTGCGTACGCATGGCAATCTGCGTGCATGTTTTATTCCTACTTTTCCACATCGTAAAAATAGCATCACTTTGTCTTCGTAATGCTTTCACGTTGTTCCCTTGATTGTTTTATATTATATTTGCTTCTATATTTTTTTTTTTTGAGAAAAACAGGAAAATATAAATTAACAGGGTAAAATGTACATGTGCAGGGGGCAGGAGCACCAGACCACCCTAAGTTACAAGGTTGCTATCATTGCAAACCTGCAAGAGGAATACAACTGGCTCAAAATCACTTTCCATCTTGTGTAGTGATGGGTTGCTAAGATACAATGAATATCATGTGAGGGAAGAGAAGGTTTGGTGATTCTCTTGATACAATTATCAGAAACTCTTTTCAGAGAGTGATGTAGGGGAATGATAAAATTTTTCCTCCCCTTGCCAAAAACTTGATTATTTCTACTAAGCCATATGGCCCACAGGATGTGACCACGCCAGGTGTTCCAAAGGAGGATATCCATATTTTTACAGCATCCGATCAATGCATCCATCCTTTGAAGTTTGGGAGCTTTCCTAGAGTTAAGAAAGTTGTCAACACATTTCCAGAAAGGCTTAGCATGATCACAGTCAAAGAAGAGGTGATAAACATCCTCCACCCTGCCACAAAATGCACATTTACCACCATCAATAAATATTTTCCTGACTCTGGGGCCCACCCAAAGCCCTTGATGAATTATCAACCATTGAAGACAAGATTGTTTGTTGCTTTCAGGGTAGGCCCACAGAGCTTTAAACCTGTAGGACCACTGAGCAGAAGACCAGCTCAACATCCACATTCTGTTCAATTTGGAAGTGACAAAATCCATCGAGTCCTTCTTATTCTTGAAGTTTTTGTAGATGTACTCAGCAACTTCATGGAGATTTATTTCTTTCCAGTTGCACTGCGTCAGCTGATCATCTAGCATCTCCTTGTGGGACAGCATAACCTGCAAACAGGCAGCAGAAGCATTAGTCCTACTTACCAGATCATAATCAGATCTCATCTTCCCATTTGTCATATAGTCCTTCTAAGTTTTGAATCCATGCTTCTTATGGCATTTATGTTCCTTGATAGAAATGTTCCCATTGTTCCTATTGGCCAGCCAACCTAGCCAAGGAGATTCCTGCAGATAGTACTGAGCCATGAAAGACATCTTGTCAGTAGGACAGAAAACACTTTTAGCTTTGAACCAGGAATTCCAGAACCTACAGACCAGAGTACTTCCAACAGGGGAAATGGGGTGAGGGCAGGAAATAATGTCCCAAAGATTAATATTATTCCAGGCCCTGTAGTTAGTCAAAAAGAATTTGTTAACAGATCTTTGAATCAGAGTAGCCCATATCTCATTGTTGCCAATGCTTCTAAGAATCCATTTAGCTGACAGGATGTCAGCCATTTTTTTTGGGCACCTCAGCCCCAAACCCCCTTTTTCTTTATTCATGCAACAGATATCCCAAGGAACTTTGGCAATTTTCTTTCTGTTGGCAGAACCCCCCCGTAAGAATCTTTTGGCCATCGAGATCACCTGATTAAGCTGCTTTTTGGACGGAGTCCAACAAGACAGGAAGTAGACAAGTTTAGGTAAAAGATAATGATTGAGAATAAAAGAACGATGAGGAAGGGAGGAATTAGAATCATACCACACAGCCAGACCTTTTTTAAATTTGTCACAGACCCAATCCCACCTTTGACCAAAAGAAACATTGAAGCCCATAGGGATCCCAAGAAGCCTAAATATCACCCCTTCTTTTATAATACTACAACCAAGTTGGGAAATAATGTCAGGTATAGTATTATCTGAGGCTTTGAAGCCAGTTTTGCTGTGGTTGACCCTAGAGCCACTAGCCAGACAAAAAACATCCAGACAATCCAAAAACTTGGTTAGGGATTGGTTATCATTTTTTAAAACAACATTAGTATCATCAGCGAACATCTGCAGACAAAGAGGGGCAGGGGAGTTAGGAATGCACACACCTTTAATATTACCTTCAGTCAGGGCATCCTTCACTAACCAACCCAAAGCATCACTAGCAATGGCAAAAAGAAGAGGGGCCAAAGGGCACCCTTGTCTTATAGATCTAGCCAACTTGAAGGGTTCAGACATATGACCATTAATAGAGACTCTAGAGAAAGCATTTCCAAACAGAGTACTCACAAATTTAATAAATCTCCTTCCCAATCCTAAGTCATGCAGGGACTGTAAAACAAAATCCCACTCAATCCTGTCATAGGCTTTGTCAAAATCAATTTTAAAGAAGTAGTAATCTTGGCCAGAATCCTTAGCATAATCCATGCCTTCCCAAAGGGAGATGATAGCATCAAGAATAAACCTACCTTTAATAAAGCCTTTTTGTTCAGGGAGGATAAGCTGGTTCATCAAAGGGCTAAGTCTCCTAGCAAGAGTAGCAGCAAAAATTTTGTATATGGTATTTAGGCAGGTGATGGGCCTCCAGTTGTTAAGGTCATCTTTGGGACCTCTCTTATGAATAAGCTTAATAACCCCAGTGTTAATAGAGCAAGGGAGATAACCTTTACTAGAAACCTCCTCCCATATCAAGAGAATGTAGGGAGTGAGAAAATCCTTAAGAATGATAAAAAATTCATTAGGCAGACCATCCATCCCAGGAGATTTACAAGGTTTCAGTTTATTGATAGTTTCTTTGATCTCACCATCAGTGAGGGGCAGGTCCAGAATGGAAACCAGGCTCTCAGGAATCATTTTTTTCCTTTTTAAAGCAATAGTAGCCCTGGCCCTCTGGATGTCCTCCCCCCACTTGGGAGACACAGAGAAAACATCCATAAAGAATCTCTTGGCCTCCTGTAAAGTCTCTTCCATATTGGAGGTAACACTCCCATCACTTTTCTTAATCGGGGGGACAAAGTCCCTAACTTTCCTCTTTTTCATAAGAGCAAACATGTGTTTATTGTTCCGATCCATGTTCTCACTCCAGAATTCTCTTGAAATAGCAAGGGAGCTCCTAGCTTCCAGATACCTCTCTTTACTCAATCTCACAGAGCAATCAATATACTCTTTAGAGTTAACATCAAAGGCATTTAACTGATTCATAAGCGCAAGTCTCCTCTGAGTCCTCAACTCCAAGGCATGCTTCCTATAAGCAGTGAAAAGCTTTTGAATCCCGTAAACAGCATGCTCCCAAGCAGCAGAAGGGGAACTATCAACCTTAAAATAGTGGGTGATGATATCCTTAGTACGAGCCATAATGCTAGGAATCTTGAGAAGACTATAATCAATGTGAGGCCGACCGGCTCTATAGTTAGGAGTGCCTTTTCTGAAGGTCAAAAAAAGGGGTTTATGATCCGAAACTAGCAGAGAATGATCAATCTTGCTACTAATATCCCAACACTCTTGGGCAAACTCCGTACTCGCATAACATCTATCAAGCCTAGCCGCTCTATAGTTGTCCCCAACTTGCTTGTTAGACCAGGAAAATCCCGAATTACAAGAAAGGTCAGACAAGTCCAGGTGATTGCATAACTTAAACCAGGAATGTTTTTCAGTGCCAAAAATACAGTTCCCTTTTCTTTCCCATCTATCTTGCAAAGAAGTAACCATATTAAAATCCCCAGCCAGAATAACAGGACTGTCAAAAGAACATAACTCTTCCCAGCAGCCTTTCCTTTCAGCACACAGGTTAGAAGCATACACAGATATAATAAAACAATTAAAAGGGTCTCCCAACTTAACAGCACACCACTGATGGGAGTTACTAAGAACAACATCCTTAACAGACTTAGAAATAGAACTTGACAGCCCAACCACTGCACCACCTTTGCCACTATTGTGGCTGGTGTAAAACCAAGTGAAATTTGAGGCCAGAATGTTTAAGTGCCAAAGCAAAGTATCTCCACCCACTTTGACTTCCTGTAAGCAGATAACATCAGGTATGTAGGGAAGCAACTTAATCCAGCAGTTAATCATTTTGGGCCTGACAACATCTGTCAGCCCTTTTACATTTAAAGAGATAATTTTAAGATCAAACATCAAAAACGGATAAATCATTTACGACTATTTTTAGTCGGCTTGGGCGCAGAGGAAGATAACCTGACAGCTTCCTTCCTTTTAGGCTTATTTACCTTATTGTGATCAGTGATAGAGACCACATCCTGAGACATGGGAACAATTTCACAATGTTCCCCTTCCTCGTCCATACATTTGATTGAGTCTTGATCCATAGCATCAAGTTCCTGACTGAAATGATCCATAGAGGGGGGGGGGCACATCATTAATCTATTGGGAGAAACAAGGGTTATCCCTTAGACATGCTGATTCATGAATAACCTTATTTTTTTTTCCAATTACTTTCCAGTTTCCTGCAGAACAATGGTCATCTTTTCCTGCCTGAGCAGACTTGGTATTACCTGTAACATCAATATTGGGATCAGTGTTCTCAATCTGTTCTTCTACAGATGGAGCTCCACCTGTATTGTTTTTGTCATCAAAAGGATTAGAGATGTTTTCTAGCAAAATATCATATGGGTTATCTGACTTGAAAGACTTTTTTTTAGGTTTTTGAACATGCTTTTTTCCCGGAACATTGGGGGAATTATTAGTAGCAGATTGTAATACCTGTTTGTCATGATTACCTTCCTCGTTCCGCGAGATGATGAGGGGACAATCCCTAATTAAATGACCCTGCTTATAACAATTGTAACAGGCGTTAGGTAAATTACGGTACATAATCCTTTGGGTGTGTAACTTCTTACCCTGAGAATCCTTGATAACTATTTGAGTCTTGATCTCTTTGGACACATCTATTTCTATTAAAACTTGAGGGTCCCATTTGGTATTTATGATACTGTTTCTGGATTTTTGACCCAAAACTCTACCGATCATATTTCCAAGTTGCTCAATCCATGGGTAAAAGTCTATGGGAAGCTCAGGGAATTCAACCCATACAGGGATCTTAGTAGGCTTTGGGCCCTTGGGGTTAAAACCAACATGCCATTTGAAAAAAGACATGGGGATATTCCTGATAAGCCATTGAGCTTCACTGATAACCTGCAGAGCGCTGTTAGCCTCTTCAAAAAAGAAGAGGTAGAAGTTGTTTGGACAATACTGAATGTGCTTAACCATTAGCCCCCTAGCTTCCCAGTGGGTTTTTATCCAATTTTTAAGAACATCATGCGGCGGTCTGGGGCCGTGACAAAGCCCTATCACAACCCTACCCAACAGATGCTCTTGCCAACTGTCCAAGGAGGTTCTGTCTATAATGAATGAATCTTCTTCGTCATCTTCGCTAGGGATGTCGTCCACAAGCAGTCTATGCGGATTTTCCGAGCATTCTACTCTCTCTAACCCCTTATCAATAACCATACCGCCTCGATCAGAAATGACAGGAGCAGAAAAGAGATTACCTTTGTTCTTAATGGAGTCCGCATAAGATTTCTGGGGAGAGTGCGCGACAGAGTTTGTTCGAGTCTCCAGGCTGCCAGCAGGGGCATCAACCATTGGCGAGTCCTTAACACCAGAGTTGCAGACAGTTACCTGATGCTTTCCCAATGCATTAGACAGAGCGCGAGCGTTCTCTTCTAAACCCTCGATCAGTGGAGCATCAACCACAGAAATACCATTGCGCAGCGCTTCGAAGAGCGCCATGAGAAGGTAGAGGAGTAGAAGACAGAGCCAGGCCAGAAAGAGCTGCCCCCCACAGGGGCGAAGCACGCAGGCGAGCGCCCTCCCGACTGAGGGGAGGGACTCGCAGGGGGGAGGAAAACCCTCAACCCTAGCGCGTCATAAAAGATAAACTATACATGTGCGCTCTATCACTTTCGTCCCATATTTCTTTCACCACGTTACTATTTTCTATGTCACGAAAGAAAGCCCCACGTCTCTTTTACTGCTGCTTTGCTTCTATATTTTGATTTCACACTATTACATATACTATTGGCATCCAGTTCGATGGCAGGAAAATATTGAGCCATAGGAGATGTGAGATGTACACAACCCTGTCACATAACAATGTATTCACCTCACTCAGAGTGCTACGTAAATGAGGAGACTCTATATTAGAAGGCTATATTGAAGCTTCCAAATAGGACAACGAGAACCATTGTAGATTGCACATCATGGCCATATCCAATATTTCATTCTCATTGATAAGTGATACATATAACCCAAGCATAGAAAATGAATCCATTAGATATTTAATAAATCCAACATTCACATCCTTGCAGCTTTCAGAGCAAATCACAAGCCTTTTTGAAACTAACATGGAATGTATACCCTCCTTAATTGTAGTTGATACGTCTATAACTCAATCTACATTGTGGATATATTACACTTCGAGAGGCTTTACAATAGTGTCTACTTGGAAATGAGGCTTTTTAGGGACCCATTTACAAGTGATTCTGTTCATGCTCGTGCATGAACATGTGACTGTGCATGTCAAACAATTATGGGTAGTGACTGTTCGAGTGTGTGAATATTGCTTTACATTGTGTGGTTTGTGTGTGACTATTTGAGCTTGCAAGCAAGCCTTGGGCACCCAAATTTGTCTTGATTGTGGGTTGGCCTTCATTGACTTCTTGGGTACCTAGATAGACATTACTTTTGTTGGCGAGTCTCTGAGAGACTTCTTATTAGTGTCTTGTCATCGATCACTAGTATGATGTTTAGTCAGTGGTTCTAGCTTAGCTGCAATAAGCTGTTCGCCTTTCTGTACCCATACTTGTTTCAGTGGCTGAGACATCTTGCTTCATACTCTTGTTTGGCTAGGATGCTTCCTCTGCATTCGATACTCCTTTGGTTGCCATGTCTCTATCACTTTTGGAAAAGAAGGGAGTTCCATCGTATCCTTGGATTCTTTGTTGAGGACACATCCCTCTGCATCACAAAGTTTTGGACAAGAATAACGTCGTCATCTTCACGTGTTCTCCTAGAAGGACCACGAGTTGGTGCGTTTCCTAGTTCCTTGAGTGCTTCATTTTCTAACTCAATTGTAATGCGATTCTAACTTACCCAGACCTAAAGAAGTCCACTTATTAGGTTTAGGTTGACTCCATGATCGTAGATCCAGCCTTGACCTAAGACAAGAGGCTCAGTGAGGTCCTCGTCTTGACACACTAGCATCTTAATTGTCATAGGAACATCTTGGATGTAGAGGGAAAGCTCCACCTCACCCATGCAAAGGGTTTCCACTCCTCCCAATCCTATGAGATAAGCTTTCATAGGATGAACTTTTAATTGCAATTCTTGACAATAAGAAAGTCTAATAGCAATAGTGGCTTAGTCAATCAAGGCTCTTACCTTCCTTGCATTGTTTCCTTGTCCTACCTCTATGGTGACGAATGGCCATCGGTCCACTATTCTATGGGGATGGGCTCCTGGTGCATCACACATGGCCATTTGATATCTTGGAGCTTCAAAAGCATTTGATCTAGGCTCATCTCTACCCTATCTTCTCAATTTCAGTCTTCGGATGCATTCTAAAGCTTCAGCTTGCGCTTTGTCACGAATTAATTTTTCTTCTTCCTTATGTTTCTTGGCAGTGTTGAGTCGATTAAGCATTTCCTCAATGAGGGGTTCTTGATATAGTTTGACTCTGCATCCGCTGATGTAACTAGGGAGGACATCACCTTCTAGAGTAGCTAATTGAACTGCTCCACTAGTTGAGATCCTATTTATGATCATAGTTCCATAGCCATGCTTCTCTAGCTTCCTTGCATGTTGTTTCAGGGTGTACACCAAAACTAAGTCTCTTGCTTTCAAGCCTTTATCTTTCACATGGGCATCAAAGTATGCCATTTGCCTTTTCTTAGCTGCATAAATCCCTGCAATTGCTCTCAGTCTTGTTTCACACAACCGTTCAAGATCAAAGATCCTCGAAGAGAGTTCATGACCTATCCACTCATGCTCTAGTGCTACTTTTAACGTAGGTATCAAAAAGTCCAATGGTATCACTGCATTTTGGCCAAATACCATCTGAAAGGGTGTGGCTTGGAGTACCATTTTATAGGCAATTCTATATGCCCAAACAACATGGTGTAGCTGTTTGTCCCAATTAAAGCATTTATTATTATTCACTAATTTGGTTAGCACATTGCATAGAATCTTATTGGTGCTTTCAGCTTGCCCATTAGCTTGTGGATGATAGGGGGTAGACTTCTTGTGTATCACCAAGAACTCTTGGAGAAGATTTTCAAAGACTTCATTCAAGAAGTGAGTGCCTCTATCACTTACTAGCTCTATCGGTAGCCCATATCTAGTGAACACGTTCTCAAATAAAAACTTAGCTATCATTTGAGCATCATTCTTCATTTTGGCTTTCACTTCTACCCACTTGATTAGATAGTCTATGACCACAATGATGTATTCAGCATGTGAACCCTCAGTTGGGGGATTAATAGGACCTACAAAGTCTATTCCCCACTTAGAGAATGCACGTCCACCCATCATAGGTTTCAATGGCATCTCATCTTTACATATGGGATATTGAGTTCGTTGACAGACGTCACACCGCTTCACATAGGTATGTGCATCCATGTGAAGGGTTGGCCACCACAAGCTTGCAAATAGGATTGCCTTAATCACACGGTCTGGTCCAAAGTGTCCTCTTGCTACACCCTGGTGAGCAGTTTCCAAAATCTTAAGATATTCACTCTCATGGACACACAGTCTGAGGTAACCATCTTTACCATGCTTGTATAAATTATCTCCAATGAGTGAGTAGTCTAGTGCCTCGTGTTCCAAGCTCCTTTGCCTAGCCAAAGTCATCTCTTGAGGGAAGGTTTTCATCCTCAAAAAGGCTACTAATTATTCGCTCCAATCTGGCAGTAAAGATACTCGATAAAGAGTGGCATGTTCCACTGGAGGTCTATTGCGGCATATTGGGCATTCTTTGCCTATCCTATGGATATCCACTTCCATAGTTCGCTAGTGTACTTCGAGTCTCCTTAGTGTTTGTAGAGTTCTTTGCCTCGGGTATTGTTGCTCTAATGCTCCCACATGTGCTAATTGCAACCACTTGGCATACTCATCCTCTTCCACACAACAAGTTAATATTCCTTGATCTGTATGCTTGTACATACTCCCTGCCATGATATGGTACTTTTAGGCTTTTACTACCTCCCTATCTTGAGTGTTTATTACTGGGTGTTTAGGCCTGTATGTCAATAGTGGCACTAATGGCCTGACCCACTGCGGTACAACTTCCAAATTAAACAAGTAAGCATCAGGAAGATCATCTGAAACTCCTTGTGGGGCCTCTATGGATGTGAGCCTCGAGAGATGATCTTCTCTCAAGTGAGACTTGCCTTTCCTAGCACCACTTCGAAGTCATATTCCATTAGTAAGAGGAACCATCTTACTAATATACCTGTATTGCATGGCTTGTTTACCAAGTACAGTAGAGCTTCATGATCAGTAAAAAATTTAAACTTATTTGCGATCAAATAGTGTCTAAACTTTTTTACCACATATACCATGCCTAGTCCTTCTCTTTCGGTCATGGTATAGTTCCGTTCAGTCGCATTCAACTGTCGACTAGCATAGGCTATTGGGAGATCCATATTGCCTTCACCAATAGGTTGTGCAAGTACACATCCAATGGCATGATTGGATGCATCCACATGGACATGGAATGGCTTGTTCCAATATGGTGTAGTCAAGATTGGTGTTGAACATAATCGTTGTTTAAGCTCGTTGAATGAGGTTTCACATTCATTCATCCACTCAAAGTTAGTCAAAAGGGAGTATAGAGGCTTGGCAATGACTGCATACATATGTATGAAAGGTTGATAAATGTGCCATTCTTTGACACTATGTGTCCTAGAATCTTGCCTTGCCTGACCATGAAAACAGATTTTTCTAGGTTCAAGCAGACTTGATACTCTCTACATTTGTCAAAGATAGCTCTCAGCTCAGGGATATGGGTTTGCCTAATATTGGAATGAGCACAGAGGTCATCCACATAGACTTCCAAGTTCTTGCTCAAGAACTCTTTGAACACATGACACATCAACCTCTAAAAGGTGGCTGGCGCATTGGTAAGACCAAATGGCATTACTCGAAAGGCAAATATGCCCCACTCTATGGCAGAAGCTATCTTATGATGATCTTCTGGAGCTATGACCATATGATTGTAGCTAGGGAAGCCATCAAGGAAGCTATAGACTTCCTTACCTACCACCCTTTCTAAGAGATGCTCAGTGATAGGAAGCGGATAGCTATCTCTAATAGTGGCTGCGTTAACTTTCCTCAAGTTAATGCATACAAGTAACTTTCCATTCTTCTCGGGCACCACTACGATGGGGGATATCCACTTAGTGTGCTCAATTTCATAGATGAATCCAACTTGAACCAAACGATCTATCTCTTCCTTGATTTTGGCCGCATATTTATCCTTGTATGTGTATGGAATCATATGTGAGCATATGTTAGGGTCCACACCTTTCAAGTCCATGTAACTCCAAGCGAATACATCTTCCATTGCCTCCTTTGAATCAGCACATCTTTAATCTGATTCTTCCATAGAGCAAAGTTTGTGCCATCAAATTTTCGGATCTCAAAATGGTCTTTGCCTTGCAAGTTATAGCTCCTCCTTGGAACACTAGCACTAGACCCTAATCCACCAGAGTGCCTGAGACCTCTGATGCCATGATGATACACAACTCAATAGAATGATAATGGAGCTAGAAGAGTCCAAAAACCACTAAGGATCAAAGAAGGATGACCAAGTGTCAGATTCTGGGAGAGAATTTAGCAATTTTCCTAGAAAAATGAGTTAATGAACAATAATGAGCAACCATAAGGATTATGTGAGAATAAATATGCTCACACCAATAAGTGTATCAACGAGTAAATCGATCACTATATAGTTGATGAAACTAGAAAATCTGGAAAAATTTTGCCAAAGTATCCTCTACAAAATGACCATATGACTAGTGTCAAAATCTCATAAAACTGCAAGTACTAACTATTGATATATTTAGGTAGTGATGTGTGTGAACACTCTAGGACCTCCGGGGCAATTTTTTCCCTCTTTAGGATTTTTTCCCCCGGCTTGTATATACGCCTATTGCCCTAACGGGCTACTTATCTTTGTACATTCTATTGGTAATTCATTCAGTATTGTGTGTCATGCTCCAAGCTTCTTCTTCTTCATTGTGCTGTTCGCGTGCTTTTGTAGACGTCTAACTCCAACAATTGGTATTAGAGCAGGTCGCCGCCTCAACGAGGGTTTCATCGACACCTCTCCGATTGCAATCTCAAAATGCACTATCGCAATGCTTGTGCAGGCTATTTCGTCTTTTGTACCAAAGGTATATACCAGTTTCAGTTCGCTAGTATAAGCATCTCAAGGTTTGCTACAAGTTTAACAAAATTCATATGGGCAATTCTGTCTTTTTGAGATACAATCAATTTTTTGCATCAAGGTATTTTAGTTATCGGCCATGGTTGGAAGTAGTGATGTATTTTGTATGTTGGTTGTTGAGGATAAGTTGGATGGTACCAACTACCCGTTATGGGCTTATATGATGTGACATGTATTGGTTGCAAAAGGACTGTGGAACATGTACAGGGTGTTGAAAAACATCCTATCCCACCTGCAATTGTTACAACTGCAGGTACTGAAGCTGATGCAGAAGGTGTCGAAGATGGTGATATTCTACAGATTCCTGTTCGTGATGTTGTTTCTATTGCACCTAATGCAGAGCGAATTGGTTGGGATGTCAGAGATGCCCATACACATGCATTGATAGCTTTGTCTATCAAACGTGCCATTATTCCTCACATTCGCTCTTGTAGAATAGCTAAGGATGCTTGGGATACACTTACCAAGTTGTACCAGGCTAGGAATGAGGCTCGTGTTGCTTACCTCTGAAAATAGTTGGAGAGTGAACACATGCATGAAGGTGATTCTATGGATAGTTTTCTGACAAAGATCAAGGATTTGAAGGAACAATTGATTTCTGCAAATGAAGTCCTTCCTAACAGTTCACTTATTAGACTATTCTGAATGGTCTTCCCAACTCATATCAGAGTTTTACTTCTACTCTTCGTTTGATGATGAAAGGAAATCCAAATGTCTTAACATTTGAAGAGTTAGTTTATGTTTTGTTGCAGGAAGACCAGTCTAGGCAGAATAGGTCTATTATGTGTGTTGTAGATCAAGCTTTTCTAGCTAGTCAGAAGGGCAAAGGAAAATGGAGCTTTCTACTAGTAAGTAGAAATATGCAAATGCTACACATTTGAAGAAGGAATGAGAAGAAATAAAAAAAGCAAAAATTGTTTTGCAAATACTATAAAGCAAATGATCATGTCATTAAGAGATATCCAAAACTGGATACTAAAGAGGCAAAGAAGAAAGAGGCCGGAATGGTTGTTGCAAAGGCCTTTACATCGAAAACAGATTCTGCTAATCTTGTGTAGGATGAAGAATGGGTGTTTACTACTGTTTGCAGTTTTGACCCATCTCTTCCATGAGCAGTGCATGTCTATAGTAGACTCAGATGTTTGGTACTTTGATAGTGGGGCGACCAAACATATTACCTCACAGCGTTGTTTCTTCTCTTCAGTCGAGCCTGCCCCTATAGGGAATATTGTTACATGCACCAACAACGCCTCTGATCTTGTTATGGGAGTTGGTAAGATCATTTTGACTACCGCTGATGGTAGTTCTTTCACTTTGTCAGATGCTTTGTTTGTGCCAGGGATCAAGAAAAATTTGTTATCAGTTTCTACATTAGCCAAGATTGGCTTGGTTGTGAAATTTGTTGATGATAGATGTACAGTTCATGATCTTTCAAATGGTGACATCATTATTGCTTCTAGCATTTTATGTCGTGGGCTGTATAAGCTCATAGACTATGAAAGATCTATAAATGATTCGGCATGCACAGTACATGAATCTCAGGCTATGTCAAATGCAAAGCTTTGGCATACACGCTTTGGTCATCTAAATTTTGCTAGTTTGCTATGCCTGCAAAAATTTGAAATGGTAGTCCTCTTTGCCCAAACTTGAGGAACCCCGAAAACATGTTTGTGAAGGCTGTATTTTGGACAAAATGCAGTGTTCCTCCTTTCCAAAAGATGGTTGAGTTTGGGCTACTCAAAAATTGCAACTTGTACATAGTGATGTCTGTGGTCCTATGCAGACACCTTCTTTTGGGAACTATCTTTACTTCGTGTCTTTCATTGATGATTTTTCCAGGCATGCATAGATATATTCATTGAAGGCAAAGTCCGAAGTGTTTATGTGCTTGAAACAATTTCTGCTTTTGGCGGAAATGTCAGCATGTAAAATGAGCACCCTCCGTTCTAATCGAGGGGGGGAATATATGTCTTCTGACTTTAATGCATTTCTGGCTGAACGTGGGATAAAACATCAGTGTACAGAGCCATATACACCTCAACAGAATGGAGTTGCTGAACGGAAGAACATGTCACTCATGGAGATGGCAAGATGTATGGTCCAGAGTCAAGCTTTACCATATAGTTTCTAGCTTGAGGCTGTCATGTGTGCATCATATGTACTTAATAGGTGTCCCGCTAAAGCATTGCAGTCTATCACTCCATATGAGGCTTGGCATGGTCGCAAACTGCTTAGCATGGTTGCAAGCCATCTGTTGCTTATCTGCATGTTTTTGATTGTTTGGCATATGCATTAGTGCATGAACAACGTTGTAGAAAATTAGATGATAAAGCAGTAAAATGTATTTATGTTGGGTACAATTTTGCCTCTTTTTACACATGGACAATCTAGTGCTTGTCTTAATGAGGCAACTTCTCAACCTTTGTAGGTTTCATGTGATGATGCAGATCATTCCATTTCTAATGCAGATTTACATGATGCACTTGTTGATGAAAGAGCTGATATTGAGCAGGCAAAAACTATACCAAATGGCTGGTGCAGACTTTGCGTGATAGCAAATTAGATGCACCTCTATCATATCATACTCGTTCAGGCTCTCATAGTGCCTCTTTTTCATTAGATTGCTATGCTATGGTTGTCTCTAGTCTCTGTGATGAGACTAAACCTGTTTCATTTGATGAAACACAAAATTATGAACATTGGATGGCTGCAATGCAATCTGAATATGATGCTATCATGAAAAATGGTACATAGTCTTTATGTGTCTTGCCTTCTGGCAAGAAGGCCATTGGGTATACAAGCTGAAGCGTGAGCTTGATGGAACACTTGATAGCTAGGCTTGTTACAAAGGGTTATGCGCACAAAAGAGGCATTGATTTTGATGAAACATTTGCTCCTACTTGCCGAATGACTATTGTTCATAGCATCTATGCACTTGAAGCTCATCATGGTTGGAATGTACATCAGTTCGACATTAAAACAACATTTCTGAATGGTGACTTGCATGAAGAAGTGTACGTTTTTCAGCCCTGTGGCTTTGTGTAGAAAGGGCATGAGAAACCACGTGTGCAGGTTAAAGAAGGCATTATATTGTTTAATGCAAGCACCACATGCTTGGTATGAAAAGATACATGCCTAACTGATTGCACATGGTTTTGAGAAAAGTCCAACTGAAAGCACCTTATATGTTAAGCGTGCTAATGATGTGCTTCTGATCATTGTGGTGTATGTTGATGACATGCTGCTCATTGGTCCTCATGACATGCATATTGCTGATTTTAAGGTTGATTTACATGCCTCATTTGGGATGTCTGATTTGGGGTATTTGCATCACTATTTGGGCATTCAGTTTATGCAAGTTGATGGTGGAATGACTTTGTGTCAAACGAAATATATTGACACATTATTGCAGCATTTTGGCCCTGAAGACTATAAGCCTATTGCCACTCCTATGAAGACAGGTTTACAATTGAGTCTTCACAATGCTGGAGATGCATTTGATGTTATTCTCTATCAGTAGGCTGTTGGATGCTTCATTTACTTATGCATTACTTGGCAAGATATTAAGTTTGCTATCTCATATGAGCAGGTTTAGGCGTTGCCTAGGTGTCAAGCATTGGCACGCGATTAAGTGCATCTTTTGCTACTTGAGTGGTACCCGGCTACTTGGCTTGTTTTATCCCAAGGGGGATCACTACCGTCAGATTTGCATGATTTTTTTGATAGTGATTGGGTTGGTTGTCATGACACTCGAGTGTCCACCAATGGTTTTTGCTTCATGCTTGGTAGCTCATGTATATCTTGGTTGAGCAAGAAGCAGCCTACTATGGCCACTTCTAGTTGTGAGGCTGAGTATAGGGTAGCTTTCACAACGACTGTTGAGTGTGTGTGGCTCAGACGCTTTATGGCTGATTTGGGTGTTGGTCAGCTTTTTGCCACCACCATCTTCACTGATAGTCAGAGCACATTGGGAGTTGCGAGGAACCTTGTGTTCCATGCTCGCACTAAGCACATTGAGGTGCATTATCATTATCTCAGGGAGATGTTCTCTATTGGGGAGATCAGCTTGGCATATGTGCCCATGCAGGAGAACATTGCAGACCTTTTTGCTATTGCTTTGCCTAGGTAGAAGTTTGAAGCTTTCCGCAAATCTTTGGGCTTACTTCCTTTTATGGATTGATTCCACATAGCTTGGCACTTCCTTATACATGAGTGCCCGCTCCTTGTTCACCGCATCACTCCCAGGGGGGATTTGTTGATATATTTAGGTAGTGATGTGTGTGAACACTCTAGGACCACCGAGGCACTTTTTTCCCTCTTTAGGAGTTTTTTTCCCCCGGCTTGTGTATATGCCTACTGCCCTAATATGCTACTTATCTTTGTACATTCTAGTGGTAATTCATTCAATATTATGTGTTGTGCTCCAAGCTTCTTCTTCTTCCTTGTGCTATTTGCGTGCTTCCGCACACGTCTAACTCCAACACTAACATGTTTACTGCAACGGAACTACGATTACCACCACCACCACGTGCTAGAGAGATGACTCTCCTCCCAACCTTATGCCTGTATATATAGCTGCTCGAATCAACAAGGACCACAAATGTAACTAGAGTCCACAAGTGCATGTGCAATCTCCTCCACTCCTTTCATACCTTCCACTAGAGTCCACTAGTGGTTGTTGTACTCACCTCTTAAGTTAAGTATCCCTGGACTCAAGTTAACTCACGTTAACTTGAGTTAGAAGGCTCTAAAGCTCTTTGGGAAAAACTCTCTCCCTATGCTCCCCATGGGAGTTGAACCCAAGACCTCCTCCTTCACAACCATGAGACTTAACCACTAAGCTAAGTGGATTACTTGAATATGAGAGCACATGAACTTATGCTTGAGTCTATTCTTTAGATCTTTGGTCCTACAGACGAGTGACCAAACGGTGTCCGATTTCAGATCTGTCTGAACCGGCCAGACCCTTAGATCATAGACTTACTTTATTACATTCTTCCCCCCTTGGAAAAGATTTTTGTCCTTGAAAATAGAGCTATATACATACTGTAGGCATCCCCCGAGCCTCATGTTCTAAAACTGGAAGAACATGGTCATGTTTTAGAACCGGAAGAACATGTCTCATCTCTGTGGTGGCATCCCTTGCCCAAATGATTCAAAATACGGTCTCGCTTTGCACTTTGATAAATTGGTCAAAGTACAAAGTAGTTAATGAATAATAAGGGTGGATCTAAAATCATCCATGGCCAATTTACAGTTTCTCGATGTGCAATCTAGGCACAAACATGTGAATTGGGTAGATTCAAATTACTAGTGCATGGACTTAATAACAAAGGGGGATTCTTATCCCTTGCAAGACTTTGAGAACTCTTGATTCTCTTGAATTTGATTTGGAAAACTTAAAGTTTTGGTTGTCCCAAACATCTAACTTGGATGTTTGTACAATGGTTAACCCCTACCCAACAGTTACTTGATTTTTCACCTGTCTAGAGGACTACTATGTCCTAATGAGTTTAAAAATCCTATGTAAACTATAGGAGAAAGTTTACCATTTTCTTTGAGTCAACCGTACTATAACTTGACCAATTCAAATTCGCAATGAAATTTGTCCAACTTAGGACATTTTTCTCAAAGACTTGAGTTAAAGTTCTTGGAAATTGTCAATCTATTGAGCAATTCCTACCTTCTCTATTCTAGAGTATACTAGACTCTAGAAAATCATTTATGCTATAACTTGAAGCAAACTCAAATGAATAAGTCAAACTTGAACTTATCATCTTTCGATGTTTGAAAAGATTCTTGTACAGAACATCTATTTAAGATGTTTAATTTAGTTTCCTGGTTCTATCCAACTAACCCTTGACTTTGTGAAAAGAATCATATATTATATCTGAGTCAAATCCAAAAGATTCAGAAAGCGGAAAGAAAGAACTAAAACTCTGTTCAACCAATTCAAACTTCGAAGATACTTAAACTTGCTATGAGTCAAAGTCTAGATGACTCAGGACTTTAACTTCTCAAAAATCTGTTTCAACAAGGTATTGAAGCATTTTTTCTATCTTTAAGAGAAATAACCCAGATTCTCAAAAAGATTCAAAGCAAATTAAAAACATCATCCAACCACAAAATACTATTGTGGTAACCAACATCAGTGTGTCAACCCACTGAGGTTCTGTTGACGAGTTTTGTATTCAAATAATGCTTCTCTTAAGACTAAGTTCAGGTTACATTCAATCTTTCTGATTCCCTATGGGAAATGCAATTCTTGTGCATTTCTTTGAGAAAAGAGTGAATTTTCCAAATTATACTAGGAACTTGGTGCTTGACTGAGTCAATCAAATCCTTGGTTGAAAAGATCACTCAAAATCAAAGTCCAACTTTTTTCAAAAATTTATGAAAGATTTCCGAATTAATAACACTTTATCTTGAAGTGTTTCAAGAAGATCTTGGAAGTTACTTACTTCATATCTTCTGTTTCCTTGATCTTGAAGTATCATGAGATATTGTTCTCATCCTTTTGGAATTAAACTCCTTCTTTGAAGTCTTAATTCCCTTGAGGATTAAACCTAACTTCAAGATCCAAATGAGGACTAAAAGATAATCATCAACTCACAGTCCGATGTCCCATACCATCTTTCCTACATCAATCTGAGTATAAGATCGGGTGTCCCATACCACCCTATTTTATATTCACATTAATGTGTGAGTGAATTTTATCCTAAAGTCTAAACATCTCTTGACAAAGAACCTTCTCGCTTCAATTCCTGATAAGAATTTTGAAGTTTCAGGCATTACTTCTAACTAGATTTTCTAGGTTTTGATCCCTTTACATGATCGTTTCACGAGCTTATGCTTTCCTTTGGGAACTTGAAAACCTTTTGATGGAACATCCATCCTTCTTTGCTAGGGTTTTCAAATGAAAACCAAATAGAGTTCCAAGTACTTGAATTTTCATAGATTCAAGCTCAATTGGTTTATTCTTGACCAATTTGTAGTGACAAGAGTTTTTTGACTTCTTGTCTTTAGATTCCTTTAGCGTTGTTACGCAATGTACAAATACTTCAAACATATACAATATGCAGAGTGCTGTGGGCTAATGGTTTACACATCATGCCTTTACTCAGAGGTGTCATGTTCAAGCCCTGAGAGCTACTCGTCACAATTCCGAAAGAATTTAACATACTTTTTGCTCCTCTTAGCATCCTCCTTTGAGGAGAAAACACACGCGGACGAAAAAAATCGAGAGAATGCTTTATGAAAGCAAAAGCACAATATGAATGCTCAAGGAAGATGATGAGAACAAGGTCTCCATGAAAACTTAACCAAGCTCTGATACCAATGCAAGGGAACTACGATTACGACCACCACCACGTGCTAGAGAGATGACTCTCCTCCCAACCTTATGCATGTATATATAGCTGCTAGAATCAATGAGGACCACAAATGTAACTAGAGTCCACAAGTGCATGTGCAATCTCCTCCACTCCATTCATACCTTCCACTAGAGTCCACTAGTGGTTGTTGTACTCACCTCTTAAGTTAAGTCTCCCTGGACTCAAGTTAACGTGAAGGCTCTAGAGCTGTTTGGGCAAAACTCTCTCCCCATGCTCCCCATGGGAGTTGAACCCAAGACCTCCTTCTTCACAACCATGAGACTTAACCACTAAGCTAAGTGGATTACTTGAATATGAGAGCACATGAACTTATGCTTGAGTTTATTCTTTAGATCTTTGTTCCTACAGACGAGTGACCAAACGGTGTCTGATTTCAGATCTATCTGAACCGGCCAGACCCTTAGATCATAGACTTACTTTATTACATTTACCTGCATAGTGAATCATTGAATCCACTGCATATAATCAGTTACCCAAAAGAATCCAACTAAGCTTATCGAGCACCTATGAACAACTATCATACATTTCCTATGGTGAGGCTAGGTAAGGCTTCCACCTACATCACTAAAGAGCCCCGACACCACGGTGTCTCCCAATTGAGAAAACCTTAACACAATTCTCTTTATCAAACATAAAAGACTCTATGCAAAAAATGTAACTGCTATATCAATGACCACATGGATGAACATAAGCGGTATCCATAGAAGCATACATAGTGTATATGTGCTCAATATATGCAATCGAATGACATTGAAAGGCTAAATGCACAACCCAAAAAACTAGCCAACAACACCTACAAGTGTTTGTCAAATCTGCTGTTTAAGTTCAAAAACCTACATAAATTTGGAGTGGTTGCTCCCATCACAACTGAAAACCTTTCATGAGACCTGTAGTTTTACGAGTGTGGCTGAAAAACATGGCACCAAAGGTGAATAATTATTTTTGGAGAAGTACAAACAACACTCTTCTTGATGTTCTTGAAACTATGTGAAGAGATCTATGCACGAAATTCCTCGAAAATGGCTCCAAAAATCACCCCAAAAATGCTTCAAAAATAGGCTTTGAAAGCAAAGAATGAAGGTTTGAGGGACCAAAACATGTTCAAGGTGATGTTAACCTTAGTCTTTCCCCTTCTTCAAACACCACAAGAGTGTAGCTTAGTGGCAAGAGATTGCCACAGTTACGTGAGCTTCGGGAGGAACAGTACTAGGATGGGTGACTTACTGGGAAGCACCGGGAACCTCTTTCTTCCTTGATCGTTGAGGTCCTCCCTCGTGCATAGCCTATGGTGCCAACGGTGACTTCAATGACTCAGATGACAAGGTATGCCAAGGTCTATGGCTTGGTTGCCGCCTTAGTCGTAAGCCTTGGAGAAAGGCTTGGGTGGGTGGGAAAAGTCACTTCAACTCAACTTTTCTGATTTTGTGGTGATTTGGAAGAGAATGTCCACTCTCTCTCTAAAATGGAAGAGAACTTTTTTGATTTTGTGGTAATTTGGTAATTTGAAAGAGAATGTCCACTCTCTCTCTAAAATGAATTTTTATTCCTGTTTAACTCATTTAATGCTAAAATCTTGTAAATATTATTTTTGATTATGAAACACCTTTAGAAACTCTCAAATGTCAATATTTGTGGAAAAATCTACTTTTTGGCCTCTCTCATTTCCTTAAGATTTTTACTCTCACCTCCATTCACTCGTTTACTCATTTCTTCTCTATCCACGAAATTAAGCTTACACTAGAAAAAGTGAGCCCCTATAAAGACTCAGAAAGTGACATAATGTTGTCGCTACCAAAATAAAAATAATGTGTCGTTGAAAGTATCATGCCTCGACCGTCGTATATACATCATTTTTATTGATGGTTAAAATGATGAGAAATGTATCATTTACAAGACGTTTAACAAACACCCCTTAAGCATTTAGCATATCTGTGGCGAGCATCATATATCCAGCTGCACATCACATATGCAATGTTATTTCAACATAAAAAAATTGGTTGCTTATACGAACTTATGTCAATAGAAAAAACATTGTCGTTTAAATGAAAATTATGCTCAACAAAAAAAAACATCACATTTCGATGAGTCATTGTGAAGTGTCTCATCAAAGAGTGAGTAAACAAGCTAGCAAACAGAACACCACAATCTGTGTGTGTGTGTGTGTTTCTTTCATTTTTAGCTTCTGAAAGGAGTTAATTGATTGAATAATATGACTAATTATTGTAATTAAATTCTAATTTGTTTTTCTAGATTCTAAATTGTTTCTTTTTTCACTTATACATATATATACAATTATACATGTGCATATATATACAATTATACAAATGTACACATACATGAATAAATTAGCATACACACGTGCATATATACATAGTACATATATTATACACACTTACGTAACATGCATGTATACATACATATACACACAAACATACATACATATATACATACATACACACACGAACACACACATGCATACACACACACACACACACACATATATATATATATATATATATATATATATATATATATATATATATATATATATATATATATATATACTTACGTAACATGCATGTATACATACATATACACACAAACATACATACATACATATACACACACACACACACACACACACACACACATATATATATATATATATATATATATATATATATATATATATATATATATATATATATATATATATATATATATACTTACGTAACATGCATGTATACATACATATACACACAAACATACATACATACATATATACATACATACACACACAAACACACACATGCATACACACACACACACACATATATATATATATATACATATATATATATATATATATATATATATATATATATATATATATATATATATATATATATATATATATATATATATCCAAAAAAAAAAGAGCAAAGTGTAGTGTCCCTTGCTGCAATAACATGACAACATTGTTGTGTGGCAAAGAAAAGTACACTCTACCGAAAAAAACCGAGTACATGTCGTGACATGTACTCTAGTGGTTGTTGGTTTAAGGTTTAGATGATTGGTAACCAAAACAATATTTGATAAAGTAAAACACATTGTTGAACATAAAAGAGATATGTAGGAGCACAATGAACCATGAAACATGTACAAAATAGATATTCCATAAATGAACCATGTACAAAAGATAATTTTCATTAATGAACCATGTACAAAACTATGGAAAACCATTGCCACATATGAGAAAAATACAAAACTGTGGCAAACCACTACCATATATGAAGCAAATACAAAATTGTGGCACACCATTTCTATATATGAACCAAATACAAAATGTATTGTGGCACACCACTATCATACACAAAACTAGAGGGATCAAAACATCTATATCTGCAACCCTCCAACAAAGCACATTCATGAAATAAGACAAATTGAAATGATGTTCATAAACAACAACTAAAAAACTCTAAACCAAGTTCTGAAGCTCACCTCACGATAAACTATCCTATGAAATGACTGCATTGTTTCCCTCCAAGTCCTGCAACAGTGCAACCAACCCATGACATTATCCGTAAGTCTTCTACGCTCATGTCGAAAGACAACCCACTGCCAAATCCTACAAGAAATATGCAAAACATGAGATCAACAAACATGATGTGCTTAACAGAAGCAAATCCACTCATCAAAATAATACTTACAAACTCGTGATGCATCATGTCATAACTGCTGCTACCCAAATGCAATGCTCCACCTGCCTCTAGACTTGTGGCCGTCGCATCTCACTGCTGATGATATCAGTTAGGAGGGTGATGATATCGATTAGGAGTGTGTTGCTTCTCATCGTGAATCATCTCCCACTCCTCAGCGTCTAGCCATGTAGGCTTCGATAACCCTCCTCTGAAAGCATCACGAGCCTCCAATCGTCGATGCGACATCACCTCACATGTCATGTGTTGAATCCACTATGAGCTTACAATAGGTTGCCCAAGTGTTGAAGGATACTCACGATAGATTGCCTCTGTGATACACTACAACAGATCGATGGTATACCGAGGTTTTTACCGAGGAAAATGAACGCGGCTTTATTTGCTGCGACGCCGGTGTAAAGGTTGGTTTCTGCGTCGGTACCAAAGAGTCGGTATAGGTGTCGGTGTAGACGTCGGTAAAAGCGTCGATATATGCATCGGTATATGCGTCGGTATAAACGTCGGTATATGCGTCGATAATCGGCTTCTGCTGCATCGCCTCTTGGGTGTACCGAGGGTTATTTCGATGACACTACTGGGAGTACCGTCGCTTATACAGATCACAATACCTGCAAAATTTTTTTTGGGCAGAATGTTTTGTCTTTTGCTACAGCAACATTACCATGATGTTGCTGAACAAAAGACAATACACTCTTCCCAAAAAAAACCGAGTACATGTGATGTGTACTCTAATGACAACCAAAATATGATTTCATGAAACAGAGTATTATTGTACACAAAAGAGATCGATAATCAGAATGAACAATGAACCATGTACAAAAGAATTTATATATTTCAATAATGAAGCATGTACAAGAGTGTGGCAAACCACTGTCATATATGACGCTTTTACAAAATGTGGCAAAGCAATGTATTGCCATATGAAAATCAAATACAAAATATTGGTCTTCCACTGCCATACACATGCAAAGAACGTTCTATATCAATAGTCCTGCAACAAAGAACATTAATGGAATGAGATAAATTCACATGAAAATTACAAACAAGTAAAAACCAAGTTTATAAATTAATTACCTCATCGCAAATGCTCCCATGAAACTACCGCACCGCGTCCCTCCAAGTCCTGCAATAGTGCAGTCAATCCATGACTATATCCATAAGACTCCTCCGTTCATGTTGAAGGACGACCCATTGCCAGCTCCTGAAACAAATATAAAAAGATTAGAGAAATATATATGAGAAATTTAACACAAATAAATTCAATAAATGAAATGGTACTTACAAACTCATGACGCATCATGTCATATCCGTTGCTGCCCAAATGTGACGGTCCAATCGTGTCTAGACGTGTGGCTACGGAATTTCGCTGCTAGCGATATCGATCAGGAGTCTGCTGCTGCTCATCACGAATCATGTCCCACTCCTCAGCATCTAACCACACAGGCTTTGGTAAGCCTTCTCTGAATGCATCACGAGCCTCGGATCGTCGATGCGACATGACCTCACGTGCAGTATGCAGAATCCACTTTGAACTAACAATCGACTGTCCATCGGCTGGTCGGAACTCCTGGTAAATCGTCTATGTGATATAATTCTTCCGATCTTTATCCTGTTCACTCCATTTCAGCATGATGGAGTGTCCAAACTGGATGGAGCAAAGCTGTCGTATGCGTGCATGCATTGCTTTGCTAGCCGCATCCATCACCAGAGCTCCATCTCGGATACTATACACCTTGGAGTCATCATGGTCATGAGCACCCCAAGGTGTACGTGGTGTACTGCATGGTGTATTGCGTGGTGTACTGCATGGCGTACCTACATTTGAGGTACTCGTCCTAGGGGTAGAAGCGGGCGACACAACGTCCGTCGCACTGCCTCCACAACAATCGCCTCCTCCGCCTCCAGACCTACCTGTAGATCCACTCCTAGAACCTCCTGCTCCAAAGCATGACCTCGATCTACGAGACGGGCCAGACCCTGTATCGCGTTGAGGTGTCGAACGCACATGTCTACTAGTAGATCCAGTAGGAGATGGCTGCAAAGATGGTCGTGGTGGAGTCACAAAGCTAGGAGACATACCTCCTACGGGAGTAGCACCACCCTCAGGAGTGACACCGGCAGGAGTGACACCGGCGGGAGTGACACCGGTGGAGTGAGGCCAGCGGGAGTGAGGCCGGCAGGAGTAAGGCCGGCAGGAGTGAGGCCGGGAGGAGTGCTACCACGAGCGATCCAATACTGTGATGCAGCAGCCATATACGCAGGAGGAACCTGAGAGATGAACTCCAAAAACTGCTCCTCTGTCATGGACTGTGGAGTGACTGGAGGACTGTCTCCCATCGTGCTCTGTAATAAAAGAACTCAAATAATTAGCATGCGATAAGAAAAATAATATAGGGAATAAACAAAAAAAAAACCAAAAATTAGTACGTACAAGTCTTTTATTCAAAAGTCCTCTATTCTAGCATCCTCTTGAAGATCCGATGCACCGAGAATATCTATCTCTAAATTGATGGCTTCTAAATCACTTGCTATGCTGGTTTCCTCCTGATCATCGTCTATTGCTTCGTCTTCTCGAACAGTGACCTCTTCTTCTCGAACAATGATCTCTTCCTCCTCAACTATCGAATGAAGTCCACTAGAGATGGACTTTCTTCTACATCTGCATTTTCAAAAATTTGTCTACTACGTGGAGCGACTTGTAAAACAAATAGCCACTCTGGGTCTTTTGAATCTGGTATAAAAACAACTTGCTCATAGTGTTCGGGAAGTACAAATGTATCCCTTTCATCTGTCCATAATCTTGTGGAGTCGACTTGAAGCAAACTGCTCTGATCTCGTCTCACTGTTGCGTTTCTTCTAGAGGTGACTACTTTGAACCATTTCACGTAAAAAAACAAAGTAATCAAACTTTCTGAAAGATAGTTTCAAGATGTCTTGAATCACACCACAATAATCTAACTTGCCTTCTAGAGCATTATCATCTCTTGCACTCACTCTACTTTTTTGCAAAAAATTCACCATCACTCCACTATCAAAAGTAGACCGGTTTTGATCGATTCGTGCGATTCAAAAGTGTCATCCATGAGACCATAGTGCACCGTATTTGATATACTCCCAATCACATCCTTTTGCGAGTTCTTCTTCTTCTTCAGAGATATCTTCACCCGCTGCCTTTGCTTGTGAAACCGCTGCATCTAGCCATCTGCTCGTTGGAAAAGGTGGGAGAGGTCGAAGATTTTCTGGAAGAGGCAAAAATCGAGTGGAATGATTTCTTCGAATCTGAGCTCTTTCCTTTGCGTTAGTTTCCTTGGCAAGTTCATACCTTTCTAACCACTTTTGCATAGGCTCAGAGTTAACTATGCAAAACTTCATTGCCTTCTCTCTGAAAGCTGCATCCCTTTTTCTTTGCAATCCTTTACCTTGTGGTTCATCGCCTACGAGATGAACATCTTCATCATCGCTCCATAAGCGAGGCATTTTGGGATCCGATATACGTAGAAACTCAGTAATGAATACAAGAGATTCTTGTACAAGCCATCCCTCTGCCATGCTACCCTCTGGACGTGCTCTCTGTCAAACAAACCCTTTTAATGTCTTCATAAAGCGCTCTAAGAAGAACATCCATCGACTATGGACAGTTCCTGCTATTGCAAATTCATCTACTACATGAACCAGTAAATGAAGTTGAATAGTGAGAATACTTGTGGGAAAGTATTTCTCTACCATACAAACAGCCTCGATAGCATTGAGTTTCGCACTCTCTATGCTACCTCTATTTATCTCTTTAGAAGATATCCACTGTACTAAAGAACTAATTTTATAAATGGTTTTTTGTACATCCTGTGAAAGAAAATCTTTTAGGGCTACAGGGAGCACAAACTGTAAAAAATTGTGCCAATCATGAGACTTGAGTCCTGCAAGATCATCGTTTCGTGTGAAAGCAGTCTTTAGACATCTCATGCATCCAGTAGGTGTACGAAACTCTGAAATTGTTTTCTTCACTTGTTGCTCTTCCATCCTGCGAAGCACCCAAGGAGCTCTTGGTAACGATACTGTTCCGTTGGGCTTAGTAATTGCCCACAACTCTCGCATACGACCTCGCTCTTCTAGGTCGTCCCTTTGTGCTTTGCTTTCTTTCTTTCCAAAGCATCTCTCCCACATTCTTGAAAATATGCATCGGTTCTACCAAATGATTGATCACCAATTCACTCCAATAAGGGAGCTCATGAAAAATGGACAACCGTTTCATGCCAGCAACTGGATTTTCTGAATCCCACAGTTGTTTCCAATTGCTAGCTTTCATTTGGTGTTGCGCTTGTCGACCAATTTTTCCTTCACGTAAAACATGCCCATCAGGCAAATATCTATGATGTCCTTCATAGACAGTTTTACGTAGTGCTTTGGAATAGCGTGCTTCGAGTCGTGGTCCGCATAAAGGACAAGCATGGTAACCCGAAATCGATAAACCTGAACATTCACCATAACCAGGCCAATCATGCATTGTCCACATAAGTATGCCTTGCACTCGCACGTCTCGTCTTCTTATAGGTTGAGACATGTCACGCACAGTGATCCCATCCCATAAAATGCGTAGTTCTTCCACAAGTGGTGCAAGATATACATCCATGTTTTTTACCTTATACTTATCTGGTACAATAAGAGCTAATAATAAATGACCTTTCTTTGTGGCCAACCATGGTGGGATATTCTAATTGACCAAACATACAAGCCATGTGCTCCATGAAGAACTACGTAATCCAAATGGATTCACTCCATCCATAGCTAGGCCTAAACGTATGGACCGAGGCTCACTAGCAAACTCTGGCCACTTACTATCTATGTGCTTCCAAGCATCATAGTCAGCTGGCACTCGCATTACATTATCTGTAGACCTTCTCTTTGTATGCCATGACATTAACTCAGCTATAGATTTGCATCTAAACATGTTCTTAATTCGTGGAATGATAGGAAAGTGGCGAAGAACCTTTGCGGGGATTGCTTCGCCTATAACATCTTCTCTAAATCTATTTGCTCCACACTTTGGACATACGTGGAGATGCTCATACTCATTCCGAAAGAGAATGCAATCATTCGGAAAAGCATGAATTTTTGTATAATCCATTCCAATGGATTGTAAAAGTTTTTTCGCATCTCCACGTGTTGGAGGCATGTCATTGCCCTCTGGCAAAATTTGATCTTTAAGAAGCCTGCAATAAGCAATTAAAATGATATTAGTAAATGAAGTTATTGTGATACAACAATGAAAGCCAATTTGTTCTCCACTTACTTGAACAATTCAGTGACACTACTATCTGACCATCCATAAATGGATTGCAGATTGAGCATCGCGAGTGAAGCACGTAGTACAGATATCTTTGCTCCATTGTAAAGTGGTAAACGAGCTAATCTTCGCATGTTTTCATATTCTTCATCAACTTCTGATCGTGGAATTTCTGTTGTGTCCATGAAACTCTCGTCAACACCTTCTTCACCATCATGATCTTCGTCCATCTCATAAAATGCTTCAAGCATCTCTTCCATATGTTCATTCTATGTAATATTATTAGTGCTTGCTTCTACGTCTAAGTCCTTTTTTGCTCTTATTTGTCCACGAGATGTTACCGGTGCAATGTCGTTTGGGTCCATCTGCTCACCTGGGGGACCATGCGAATGATAGCGTAGGTTTTCTAGTCGACTCCTATCAAAGGATCCATACTCTCTAACATGTGCAATACAAATCCGTCGTTTCCGATAAATTTGATACTTGCACTCTGTGCAAGGACATGCCATTCTCTCTTCAG
Organism: Ceratopteris richardii; assembly: GCA_020310875.1. Classification (NCBI taxonomy): domain Eukaryota; kingdom Viridiplantae; phylum Streptophyta; class Polypodiopsida; order Polypodiales; family Pteridaceae; genus Ceratopteris; species Ceratopteris richardii. The sequence goes on along the minus strand of CM035442.1, from coordinate 34,347,604 downwards.
GATCCAAAGAAGCCATCTGCTACAATATGGACATTTTAGAACATTTTAGAACATTTGTTTTTTTATTAAACCTAAAAATCTAACTCTTAAAGACCTAAATACTTAAATACCTAAAAAAACTTAAAATCCTAGTTTTAAAACCCTAATCTATATAGCTATCCTATTTTATCTATATATTCAAATTTTTTCTTGATTGATCCTATTTTATATATATATTTATTTATTTATTCCGATTTTTTTCCTCTTAATTAAGTTATATGTATGCCTAAACCCTAAAACCCTAATTTTAAAGATCTAGACCTAAATTATGTATATTTCTATACACATGTGTATATACATGTATATATGTATTATATGTGTATGTGTATGTGTGTATATATGTTATGTACGTGTTAAAACCCTAAAACCCTAATCCAAATGACCTAGAACTAAAACATGTATATATATGTATGCATGTGTATATATATGTGTATATGTATATATATGTGAATATAGATAGGTATATAAGTATGTGTGTTTGTGTATTTATATATTTATTTATATATTCAAATTTTTTCTTTACTTAATTATATTTAATTATATATATTTAATTAAATAATTTAAAACACTAGTTCTTTTTATATTTATTTATGTATATAATTATCTTATTTTATATATATATATTTATATATTCAAATTTTTTGTCCTTACGTAATCCTATTTTTATATATTTAATTATATATATTTAATTAAAACCCTAATCTTAAAATTCTAGATCTGAAATACTAAACCCTAAAACCCTAATCTTAAATATGTAGACCTAAAATATGTATATTTCTGTATACATGTGTATATACATGTATATATGTATTACATGTGCATGTGTATGTGTGCATATATCTTATGTAGGTGTTATAAACCTAAAACCCTAATCTTAAAGATTTAAATCTAAAATATGTATATTTTTGTATGCATGTGTATCTACATGTATGTATGTATTATATGTATATATGTGTTTGTGTATATATGTAATCTACGTATTAAAATCCTAAAACCCTAAGCAGAAAGACCTAGACTTAAATCTGAAATATTAAACCCTAAAACCCTAATCTTAAATATGTAGACCTAAAATATGTATATTTTTGTATACATGTGTATATACATGTATATATGTATTACATGTGCATGTGTGCATATATCTTATGTAGGTGTTATAACCCTAAAACCCTAATCTTAAAGATTTAAATCTAAAATATGTATATTTTTGTATGCATGTGTATGTACATGTATGTATGTATTATATGTATATATGTTATCTACGTATTAAAATCCTAAAACCCTAATCAGAAAGACTTAGACTTAAATCTGAAATACTAAACCCTAAAACCCTAATCTTAAATATCTAGACCTAAAATATGTATATTTCTGTATACATGTGTATATACATGTATATATGTATTACATGTGTATGTGTATGTGTGCATATATGTTATGTAGGTGTTATAACCCTAAAACCCTAATCTTAAAGATTTAAATCTAAAATATGTATATTTTTGTATGCATGTGTATCTACATGTATGTATGTATTATATGTATATGTGTGTTTGTGTATATATGTTATCTACGTATTAAAATCTTAAAACCCTAATCAGAAAGACTCAGATTTAAATATGAAATACTAAACCCTAAAACCCTAATCTTAAATATCTAGACCTAAAATATGTATATTTCTGTATACATGTGTATATGTAATAGATGTGTATGTGTATGTGTGCATATATGTTATGTAGGTGTTATAACCCTAAAACCCTAATCTTAAAGATTTAAATCTAAAATATGTATATTTTTGTATGCATGTGTATCTACATGTATGTATGTATTATATGTATATGTGTGTTTGTGTATATATGTTATCTACATATTAAAATCCTAAAACCCTAATCAGAAAGACTTAGACTTAAATCTGAAATACTAAACCCTAAAACCCTAATCTTAAATATCTAGACCTAAAACCCTAAAACCCTAATCTTAAATATTTAACCCTAAAACCCTAATCCTATTTAAAACCCTAAAACCCTAATCTTAAATATTTAACCCTAAAACCCTAATCCTATTTTTATATATTTGCTGTAAAACAAAAAATTCAAAATGAAAATAGGATTATATGTGTGTATGTATGCATGTGTGTATATATGTGTGTGTATGTATGCATGTGTACATGTGTGTGTGTATGTATACATGTGTATACATGTGTGTGCATGTGTATGTGTGTGTATGTAGGCATGCATGTGTGTGTACGTGTGTGTATGTATGCATGCATGTATGTGTATGTGTGTGTATGTGTATGCATGTGTATACATGTGTGTGTATGTATACATGCATGTGTGTATATGTGTGTATGTATGCATGTGTGTATATATGTGTGTATGCATGCATGCCGGTATATGTGTGTGTATGTATGCATGCATGTGTGTATATGTGTGTATATATGCATGTGTGTATGTATGTGTGTATATGTGTGTGTGTGTATGTGTATGTATGCATATGTGTATATATGTGTGTGTATGTATGTGTGTATGCATGTGTGTGTATGTATGCATGTGTGTAAATTTATGTGTGTGTGTGTATGTAAGCATGCATGTGTGTATAGGTGTGTGTATGTAAGCATGCATGTGTGTACATGTATGTGTGTATGTATGCATGTGTAAATTAATGTGTATCTTCCTTTCTCTTCTCTCTCTCTTTCTTTCTCTCTCTCTCTCTCTCTCTCTCTCTCTCTCCTTCTCTCTCTATCAATAGCGAATAAAAGAATCACTTACAAGTATGTCTCTCTTTGAATCGTTGTCGTCAAAGCGTAATGTAGGTCATCTCTCATCCAATTCCAAACAATCGACGCCAACGAACTTCTGCAAAATCAACGAAAAGAGAAATTAGAAACCCTAAAGCATAGAGAAACACAAATGCTAACAGTACGCGCAACACTTACTAAGATGTGAGAGCTAAGATGAGAGAGAGAGTGTGTGTGTGTAGAAAGAGAGATCCGTGTGTGTGTGTGTGCACAAGACAATGCAGGTTCGCGCGTGCAAGTTCGATAGTAGACCGATAGTACTCAAACACGCGTAGAAATGTGAAGTTTTGCTCTTGGATTCGCGGTATGTTTAAAAATTCGCCGCCAGTATAGGCGCCGGTATGGACGTCGATATACGCATCGGTAGATGCCAGTAAATTACCGACGCTTATACCGACGCATATACCGATGCTTATACCGACGCTTATATCGACGACTGCGGGCCACACCGACGATCCGTTTAAAACGGTCATACCGACGGTCACTTGACCGTCGGTATCTCTTAGTCAGATTTTCCGAGGGCTATACCGACGCCGACTATGACCGTCTGTATATGCAGCGTCGGTATGCCCCTCATATGTTGTAGTGATATAACCCTTATCGTGTTCACTCCAGTTGACCATGAGAGCGTGTCCAAATTGCATTGTGCACAAATATCGTATCTACTGATGCATGGTATTTTTGACCGTATCCATCATTGGATCTCCATCTCATATATAGTAAAACTTGGAGTCATCATGGTCACGAGTAGCCCAAGGTGTACATGGTGTACTATGTGGTGTACTATGTGGTGTACTATGTGGTGTACCTGCATCTGAGGCACGTGGTCACTAGGTGTGGGTGGCACTACGTCTGTCACACCACCTCCACAACATCCACCTATAGACCCTCCTCTGGAATCTCCTACTGTAGAACATGACTTTGAACCTGACCCAGATGAACGAGACGGGCTAGCACCTAGATCGTCTTGTGGTGTCGAACGCTTGCACACACACTCGACTGCTAGAGCCACTAGGGGATGGCTAAGAAGATGGTTGTGATGGACTCATATAGCCAAGAGTACGACCAAAGTGAGTGTCGTCGATGGAAATAGTCCTGCCAAAGGAAGTGCCTTCGGCAGAAGTAGTCCCACCAAAGGGAGTGCCATCGATGAGTACTCCCACGAGAGATCCAATACTCTGACATAGCAGCCTAATAAGCAGCAAGTGCTTGAGATATGAACTCTAGGAATTGCTCCTCTATCATAGAATCTAGATTGGGCAGTGGACTCCCTCCCATCATATTCTACAATAGATAACTCGAGTAATTAGCATATGGATAATAACAATAATACGAAAAAATAGTATACAAAAAAAACATAACAGAGTTAGAAAAGCATCGATCTAAAAGTTCATTTCATTATAAAAACAAATAAGTAAGTACAATTGCTTGCATCATAAGTCCCTTATTCTAGCATCCTCTTGGAGATTTGATGCACATAGCATATCTCTCTTTACATTGGCGACTTCCAGATATCTTGGTATAACTACCCCTTCCTAATCATCATCCTTGTACATCATATCATCCATTACCTCCTCATGTACTTGGTCTTCTTCTGGGACAATGATGTCTTCCTCTTGGACTATCACATGCATCTTAGATTCCTCTGTTGATGGAACTTCTTCTATGTCCACATCCTCACAAGTTTGTCTCCTATGTGAAGTGACTCATAAAACAAATAGCCATTATGGTTCTTTTGGATTTGGTATAAAGACAACTTGCTCACAATGTTCGGGAAGTAAAAGTGTGTCTCTTTCATCCATACATAGCTTCGTGGAGTCTACTTGAAGCAAGTCTTGTCCCACCTCATTGTTGTGTTTCTTCCAGAGGTGACTACTTTGAACCACTTCACATCAAATAAAGAAAATAGTAAAACCTCATGAACGATAGCTTCAAGATATCTTGGATCACTCTGCAATACTTGAGTTAGCCTTCTCGAGCACTATCATCTCTTACATTATCTCTACTTTTTTGGAAAAATTTGACCATCACCCCACTATCAAAAGTAGACCTATTTTCATTGATGCATGTGATCTGAAAGCGTCATCCATGAGACCACATAGCACCATATTTGTAGTATTGGACATAAAATGGATTGCATTATGATGGTCAAAATAATTCATAAGATTAACACATTAGTAATTTGCAATGTTTGAGAGTGCTACCTCCCAATCACATGCTTTTGCAAGTTCCTCCTCTTCTTTAGAGATATCCTCAGCCGTTGTCTTTGCTTATGAAACAATTGCATCTAGCCATATGCTCGTTGGAAAGTTTGGAAGAGATCGAAGACTTTTGTGTGTATGTGTATGTGTGTGTGTGCACATGTGTATATGTATGTGAGTGTATGTGTGTGTACCTAAAACCCTAACCCTACATGTGTATGTGAGCATATACACACACACACACACACACACATATATATATATATATATATATATGTGTGTGTGTGTGTGTGTGCATGTGTGTGTATATGTATATGTATGTGAGTGTATGTGTGTGTGTACCTAAAACCCTAACCCTATGTGTGTATGTGAGTGTGTGTGTATGTATATGTGTGTCTCTATGTGTGTGTATGTATGTATGTGTGCATATGTGTGTATGTGTATATGTATGTGAGTGTACGTATGTGTGTACCTAAAACCCTAAAACCCTAAAACCCTAACCCTACGTGTGTATGTGAGTGTATGTGTGTGTGTATGTGTGTCTCTTATGTGTGTGTGTGTATGCATGTGAGTGTATGTGTGTGCATATGTGTATGTGTGTGTGTGTCTATGTGTATGTATACATGTATGTGTATGTGTATGTGTGTGTATGCATGTGTATGTGTGTATGTGTTATCTATGTGTGTGTATGTGTGTAAATGAAATTGTGTGTGTATGTGTATATGTGTGTGTATGTGTATATGTATGTGAGTGTATGTGTGTGTACCTAAACCCTAAAACCCTAATGCTATGTGTGTATGTGAGTGTATGTGCGTATGTATATCTGTGTCTCTTATGTGTGTGTATGTATCCATGTGAGTGTATGTGTGTGCATGTGTATGTGTGTGTCTATGTGTATGTATATATGTGTGTGTATGAATATATGTGTATGAATATATGTGGGTGGATGAATATATGTGTGTGTGTATGTGTATATGTATGTGAGTGTATGTGTATATGTGAGTGTATGTATTACATGTCAATTTTTATATCTTTGTCTCTCTCTCTCTCTCTCCCTCTCTCTCTCTCTCGCTCTCTCTCTCTCTCTCTTTTCAACAATTAACCAACATTTCATTTCATTTCCCTATCTATCTCTTTCTCTTTCAATCTCTCTCTCTCTCTCTCTCTCTCTCTCTCTCTCTATATATATATATATATATATATATATATATATATATATATATATATATATATATATAAGAACAAAATAGTACATGCATGGATGTAGATCACTCACATCAATGTAACTCCGGAACACTTTTCATGCACACACAATTGACGTCGCCTCTCATCAAACAAAAAACTAAAGCCAAAAAGCTCCTGCAAAATAAAATGAAATTGAAATTAGGAAACCATAAAGACAATAAGGAATAGAGAGGGTGAGGGAGTGCATCATTTACCAAGATGCAAGATATATATATATATATGTGTGTGTGTGTGTGTGTGTGTGTGTGAGAGGGGAGAGGCAAGAAGCAAAGGGGAGCAGAGTGCAGGTGAGATGGAGGTGCTTCACGTGCATATTGGAGTGAGAAAACACATGAGTCAGCTTTCGGGTTCAAAATAGTGGACAAGTCGACTTTTGGGTTTCAGTTTATTAAACCTAACATTGGTATAGGCATCGGTATAAGCACCGGTATTTTCCAGTGCATTATCGATGCTTATAATGATGTGTATACCAACATGTATAAAGATGCCTATATCAATGCCTATACTGACATCGGGTTTTTAACATTTTCTTGGGATCTTCCAACAGTCATACCGATGTTGCGGATGATTGTCGATCAAATGTTGTAGTGATTTTTTCATAATTTAATCTATAATCTAATAATAGGTGGAGATATTCATTCTCACAAAAGAATCACGAATGCAAAGAGCTAATTTATCTGATGGAGAAAGAGCTTCCAACTTCTTTTTTTAATATAAGAGTTCATTTTTCATCTACCTTGTGGATGAAACAGAGATTGTTGGAGTCCTAAGCACTCAATCAGTGTTTTTTGTTGAGAGTTTTATGAGTCTTTTGAAAGGTTATGTGCAACAAAAAGCAAAACTAGAAGGATATATGACAAAGGGATGGATGCTTGAAGAATTCATGTATTACATTAGTGAATATCTTGAGAGAGCTAATGAAGAAGCTCCCCATGCATGGACCAATGATTCTTCTTCAAAATTGACAAATAGAGATTTCCTTTCCAACTTAAAGTGCAAGAGACAATTGATATTTCTACTTTTATTGCATATAATAGTGAATGCATGCAAACATTTGTTAATTAGTATGAAGAGAAACTTCAGAATCTCAAAAGTAGACGATGAAGAAACAAGAGATATAGACAAAATTAGACGATGAAGAAACAAGAGATATAGACATAATGCTGATGATAATGAGAATACAAAAATGTCTTCATTCATGGATTGGTTATATACTTGTATGAAATGAGCCAATGTAGATAAGGAGACAATCTCATATGAGAAAAGAGAGGTAATGATCAACTACGAAACAAAAGTAACTTTTTTGTATTAATATTCTTTTCTTGCACATTTATTTGTTTTTGTTTTTATTTTGTGAATTTATTTACTGTTATAGATCCAAATGTACACAAATATGTGTGCCTATGAACAACATATCAAAATCAAAGTTATTGATTCTTTACAAAACAAAAGATTCTAGTATTTTTTTTCTTCAAGCAATTATTATGTGCGATTTCAAAAGGCACGAACCTTATAGACAATGAACTTAGTTACATGGGAGCCATTGTTGATAATTATGACATAATATAGTATCTTCATATAGGTAAATAAAATTTATATTTTCCATAATATGACAATAAATTTTTTTCTTTATATTCTGATAGTTTATTTTGATACGTTATTTTGAAGGTTGATTGATTTCGAGCTGAGTATAAGGGCAATCATGCCACCATGAGAAGAAAATCATCTAGGCTTTGGGCAATTGATTCATCAAATATAATGTTGACTACAAAGGAACCATAAATTCTTCCCATGCATACTCAACAAACATTTTTTTACAAAATCATAATGCTCATCCTTGGTGACAAGTCATTCTATTCAAGCTAGAGGTCGACCATTGTTTGACACCCTTACTCTTATAGAGTTCGAAGAAAACCATAATGATAGTTCATCATCGAATGTTGGTATATTGACATTGTAGAGAGAGATAATGATTATATTGTTACCGTTAGTGTCCATGTGAAAGGCCAAATGGCCACCGGACACTTCTTTGTATATGTTCTTTAATAGAACATATAGTGGTCTAGTCAGTCACAGACTGTAAGTTCGACCGCACTTCTAAGACCTACGGAGTCTGTCTTTGTGCAACTCGCCCCAAGGCTTTCTCCAAGGCTTACGACTAAGGCGGCGACCAAGGCATAGACCTTGGTATACCTTGTCATCCGAGTCACCGAAGTCACCGTTGGCTACACACGAGGGAGGACCTCAACCATCAAGGAAGATAGAGGTTCCCGTTACTTCACGGGAGGTCACCAATCCAAGTACTGTTCCCCCTAGAGCTCGCTTAACTGTGGCAATCTCTTGCCACTAAGCTACACTCTTGTGGTGTCTGAAGAAGGGGAAAGACTAAGGTTGACATTACCTTGAACAAGCTTTGGTCCCTCAAAGCTTCATTCTTTGCTTTCAAAGCCTATTTCTGAAGCAATTTTGGGGTGTCTTTTGGAGCCAGTTTGGAGTATCTTCACACATAGTTCACAAGTCCAAGAACATCAAGAAGGGTGTTCTTTGTACTTCTATGACAATAAATATCAACCTTTGAGGTTGTTGTTTCAGCCACACTCGTAAAACTAAAGGTTTCTCGAGACGTTTTCAATTTTGGTGGGAGCAACCGCTACAAATTTATGCAGTTTTTTGAGCCTAAAACATTAGAGTTGACAGAAACTTGCATGTGTTATTGGCTAGTTTTTGGGTTGTGCATTCAACCTTTTATTGTCATTTTACTACATATATTGAGCACATACACACCATGTACGCTTCTGTGGATATCGCTTATGTACGTCTATGTGGTCATTGATATAGCGGTTATTACGTTTTTGGATAAAGCCTTTTACGTTTGATAAAGAGGGTTGTTGAGGGAGAATCAAGCAAAAAGAAGAAAAGAAAAAGACAACGAAACAAGCTTCACTGAAAAGATAATATATGAAGATACATCTCTGCAAGAAGCCCCGCAGGGGCGCAACACCCATCTCTGCATAGAGCTCCGCAGGGGCACGTATCAAGGAAAAGCACGTAAGTGGAAGGAGGGACCAGGGCCAGGAAAGTATCCATGAAGAAGTGCAAGAAAATAATTGGCAGGTACTAATCCTTCCGCTGACAGCGTGCGGTGAAAAGAAAGTAAACAGGCTCAAAGCAATACAACAGGGTCACATGTTTGCAACCAGGACAAATCAGAGTACCACAAGCAAGACATAGGTCACTGGTGGCGTGCGTGGCAACCCAACTGAATACAACAACCCAGATATGTGATATACAGAATACCGAGGGGCAAAACAGAAGCAAAGGACATAGATTGAATAAAATAACAAATTCTCTGACGGTCCTTATTGCTTCTCCGACCACTGGGTGCGTGTATTCAAACCTCTTAAAGCAAGCCGAAGGTAGAAGCAAACGACAAACCTCAGATAAGATAACCAATTGTCTGACGGTCCTTATTGCTTCTTCGACCACTGGATGTGAGCACTCAAAAGACTTAAACAAGTAGCTGATGAGAAGATAAACCCTGTCAAGGGACGACAAAGACGAAGAGGGGGAGAGTGTTGCAGAGCAAAAAGAGCACAAGGCAAAGAAAAAGAAGGGCCCCAAAATTTTCCAATTTGGACACCTTATTTTTGTATTATAACCATTCTTGTAATATATTTTCCGATGTAAATGCATTAGAGGAGTCCTCTAGATGCATCCCCACAGAAGACTAGAAGCTTACCCATGTAAATTAGTAGGAAATTAGTCTGTTAGTGAATAAAGTGCCAGTCTCTTGTGTGAAATGACCATTTTTAGGGCACAAGTATATAAGTCAATTTGTGACTCTTTGTAAAGACTTTTTGCCATTGTGAGAATCAAGAGCACAGAAATTCGAATTTGTGTCTTCTCCACTCTGTATCTTCTTCTTTGTGAGCTTGTATGCTTGTGTATTGCTTGGAAAGAGTGTAGGGAAGTGTTGTCTATCCATGAAAGTGTTTGTTTACTGTTGTTAAAGTGTGTGTGAAGTGTAGGAAGTGCTGAAGTGTAGGAAGGTTTTTCCTGTGACTTAGTATTTTGCTCATAACTTGAAGTAGAAGTGTCAGAATTGAGTGAAAATATCGCCATTGGATGCGTCTTCTCAAGAGATTCGAAATGCATATCTATTCACTATATTTGGAGTTTGGAGCTGAGAGAAAAGCTCAATTTATTGTTGGCTGTTGTTCCAAGTATCGTGACACCATGACTGACAGTTGAAGCTTGTTTGGATTAGTCTTTGCCTTGTTTGCACTCTTTGAGTAACTCATTTGCATTGAACGTCATTTGAATGCATGTCTTCATACACTCGGCTAGGTTTTGATACTCATCGGATTGATAATTAGAGCATGAATCCCCACTATATGTACTTGAGGCGGATTGAGGTATAGTCTCTTTCTCCACAAGTCCCTAAGTTGGTTCTTAGGTACACATGTTTTTTGGCACCGTTGTCGGGGAATGTCGAATCAAACCGAGGCATTCGTGTGATGGTAAGTAGCTTTTTGCATTGAAGCGAGAGGAGGAGTAGTGATTTTCTCTTCATTGGTAAGTCACTTTCATCCGCACTTACTACTTCTCACTCTTGAAGTGTGTGTAGTGAGTTATTAGTCTAGGGAAGTGAGGGGAATGAGTAGAGTAGGAGGAATGAGGGAGTAGGTTAGGTAGTTAGAGTAGCTTTCAATATTTGTCTTGATTGTTCTTTTTCAGTAAGTAGAAATATTCAAAAGTATAAAAGCCCAAAATAGTCTTTTGTAAGTCACTTGTTCCTGAAACAAGTATCGTGGGAGCTCACAACCGATGATCGCGATCTTCAACGAAGGTGTTTGAGCCGCGCAGAGTTAGTGGAGGAGAGCAAAAGCTGAAGGATAGCATCTAAGGTGAGCACATTGCTCCATCACCCATTTTAGCTGTCAAAATCAAGTAAAGTTGCTAAACGATCTTCGGTAAGTATCGTGACAGTCAACTAGAGGGGAGGAAAGTTCATTTCTGTGATACAAAGGATGAAGAGAGGGTAGAGAAGCTTGATAAACACATATAATCATTCAAAATTCAAAACACACTTGCTAAAAAACAAAAAAAATGTCAAGTATCGTGTTCTCCTGCGGTTGAGTATCGCGATACTTCCCAAGTATCGTGGTCTCCTGTGGTCGAGTATCGCGATACTTCACAGAGATCGTGTATCGTGTTTGACCAATTGCGATACTTCACAGAGATCGTGTATCGTGTTTGACCAATTGCGATACTTCACAGAGATCGTGTATCATGTTTGACCGATCGCGATACTTCACAGAGATCGTGTATCGTGTTTGACCGATCGTGATACTTCACAGAGATCGTGTATCATGTTTGACCGATCACGATACTTCACAGAGATCGTGTATCGTGTTTGACGGATCGTGATACTTCACAGAGATCGTGTATCGTGTTTGACCGATCGCGATACTTCACAGAGCTCGTGTATCGTGTTTGACCGATCGCGATACTTCACAGAGATCGTGTATCGTGTTTGACCGATCGCGATACTTCACGGAGATCGTGTATCGTGTTCATCCAAGTATTGAGTATCACGTTTTTGGAGTATCGAGTATCGTGGTATTGAGGTATCGTGTATCGTTTTTGGCAGATATCGTGTATCGTTTAGTTCAAGGGTCGAGTATCGTGTTCTTTTTTGGGTCAAGTATCGTGACTTGAGAGTTCATGGTCAGTCCTTTTCCAGCCACATTTTACTAGGATTCTGACCTTGAGTGAAGAACTCTAGAAGTTGGGGATTGGCAAGGTTAATAGAACTTTAGAGTGGATGAACCTAAGATCTGGGAGAACCCTAGGAAGCCAAAGAAGTGTAATCTCTTCTGTAGGTAGTGTAGCCGAGCCAAGTAGCCGTTCACATTATTCTGAAACCTCTAGTGAGTCAGAAGAAGAAATTCCTATGTCTTCAGAGGACATGCAAAACACTGTACCAATGATTGGCATGATGTCAATTATTGAGGGAGAATATAGGACATCTTTGGAATATGTGAACACCAACCAAAATGATATACCTATCTACTTAGATGGGCTAAACCGATCAGTGGCCAGACTGAAGAAAGCTTCGGATGCTTACATAGTGCCTAGGCCAGCAATCAAGTATTCAAGAGGATTTTATATGGATAAAAGGGACATTCAGTACGTGGTTACCGAACATCCTGAAAACATTAATGAACTTGGGGAAGAAAACAATGCTAATAACCCTAATGGTGAGGGAAATGAAGAGTGAGTGACCACACCTAGAGGGAGATCTACTGTTGTTAGGGGTTGGAGAGGAGACCTGATTCCCCAAGATGACTCCTTAATGGATGTGTATTTGATTAATGGAATGGAGCATCTCCTTAGAGCCCACTCTTCAATATGGGAAGCAGCCCCTAATCCAGTTACTGTCTATGAGTTACAAGATCCTGACTTTCCCACAATTATCACATATTTGGACAAAAACCAGAGAAGGTATTGGCCCCTAACAGATTCAGAGAGAGCCGGGTTGAAATATCAGAACATTCCAGTGTTTCCCCCGAGGGATCAAGCCACTACTTCACAAACCCACATGGAACCTCTCAGAATAATTCATTTCAATAGTCAGGACAAACACAACAAACTCAAATCCCGGTTAGACCACATGTGCAGTTTGCTATGCCTGCACATAATCCTAACTATCGGCCTCAGCCACCTGTTGATCCATGGAATGGAATTCCTACCCCAGTTAGACCACCTGTAGCAAGAGGACCTGGTATCCCCATAGGAAGACCAGTTTTCCCTGTAATGCCTAGACCGCCGGAAGGAGGAAGAAGATTAAGGCCAATTCAAGTGGCCAAATGCATGAGAAATCACTATGATGGCTCTAGTGAACCTTACAATCATATAGCTGAATTCAAGCAAGTAATCAGAGCCGAACAAGTAGAAGATTTTTTGATCCAATATGAATCTTTTGGTCTAACTTTGACGGTCACAGCTTTAGCTTGGTTCCAGCCATTAGATCCAAATGATTTTCAGAACATGGAACAAGTCTATCAAGAAATGATTGAAGAATTCACTAAGTATGGATTTAAAAACAACTCGTCATCATTAATCCATAGCTTTAAGCAAGCTCCTACGGAATCAGTGAGATTGGCAGCAAGAAGATTCAAGACGTATGTGGATAGATGCCCAGTGGAAGAGAGACCCACCCAAAACAAAATGGTGACATTATTTTTGGAAGGATTATTGAATGGATCATTAAGATCTCTGGAGTATGTGAAGAGAGTTCAAACCTTGCAAGAATGCATGAAAGAATGTATTGACCTAGAGGACAATATAGCGGAGGATCTGAAAATACCTCAAGGTAGTATGAAGAGTGAAGATTTAGCAAGCAACACCCTAAGAACAATGTTGAGGAAATAGCCGACCTAGTAGCAAAGAAGCTGAACGTCCAAGGACAGAGGAACTACCCCAACAACCCAATGAGAGTGCCCGTGCTTAGAAGATGTATGCATTGTGGAGGAGATCATCCATCTCATTTGTGCACTAGGGGAGTAATCCCACCACCTGCCTATGCTTACAATAGACCACCCGTTCCAGGCCCTCTACAATATTGCAGCATAGAACAAAAATACACAAATCACAGTGTAGAAAATTGTCCCTAGAATAGGCAATCAAGACCAACACAACCTGTTATGAGACCTTATGGGTACCCTCAGAGAGAACAAGGAGGTGAAGCCTTTAGGTATCCCACATATCAACAACAGGCACCTGTACCACGACCATATGCTTACCAAGGTTACAATCAACCACAACCAGTGTTAGGACAGCAACCACCCCATCCTCAGAATGTTGTCCCCGTGAAAATAGCTCAACCTGAAGAAAACCTAGAGAGAGCGATAGTCCCAGCCACACCATTGCCTAACAATGAACCATATGACTCATCTTATGACCATAGTCAAGGAAACTATCCCAGTTATGAGAGATCTATGATAGAATATGGACAAATGTATGAACCATATGCCTATGGCATGGAAATGCCAGATAGTTCCTACGGATACGAGCAGGACTATGTGTCATTGATGTACATAGCCCCTAGGGCACCCATACCCCCCCGACCTATGAACAGACCGCCTGTACCTAGAGGACCATGTTATAGATGTGGAGGTGATCCTTATATCAGTCGAATGTACACTACCAAACCCACCACCACCACAACGAGTCTGGGAAGGATACTGTAGTGATTGTGGTAAAGAACACCGAACAAGAGTTAATACGCCTCATAAGGGAATACCGGTATGTATTTGCCTAGACCTATAAGGACTTGAAAGGAGTAGATCCATCTATATGTGCTCATAGAATCCCTATGACATCCGAAGCTAAACCTTCCAAACAAAGACCATACACATACAATGATGTTTACTCAGCGAAGATTAAAGAAGAGATAGATAAGTTGTAAGAAGCTGGGTTCATATATGAGATCGAACACACGGAATGGGTATCACCTTTGGTGGTTGTACCGAAAAAGAATGGGAAGTTAAGGGTATGCATTAACCTGAAAAAAGTGAATGCCGCCACCATAAGAGACAGTTACCCATTGCCCATCACGGATCATCTTTTGGAAAGAGTGGCAGGGAAGGAAGTGTATAGTTTTTTGGACGGCTTTTCAGGCTATAATTAGGTAGCCATTCCTCCTGAGGACCAGCATAAAACAGCCTTTGCAACTGAATGGGGAGTGTACGCCTTTAGGGTTATGCCTTTCGGCCTAACTAATGCCCCAGCCACCTTCCAAAGATTGATGTGCCATGTATTCAAAGAGTTCCTGAGAAAGAGTATGGAGGTATACGTGGATGATTTATGTACTTATTCAGCTATACGATCAGAACATATCCCTGAACTAGAGAAGATCTTTGCCAAATGTCGACAATATAGAGTATGCCTCAACCCAGAAAAATGTGTCTTCATGGTTCGACAAGGAAAGATATTAGGACATATTGTCTCTAAGAATGGAATCTCAACAGATGAAGACAAAATCAAAGTAATTCTGGATTTACCAAGACCGAAGACTGCTAATGAAGTACAAGCATTTATGGGACATTGTGGATACTACTGAAGATTTATACATATGTATGCCATAATTGCTAGACCTCTTTATGCATTATTGACACAATTTAACTGGACTGAAGAATGTGAAAAAGCCTTTAATGAATTAAAGAGTCGATTGAGTTCAGCCCCAATCCTTCGAGTACCTAATTGGAACTGTCATGGAGTACCCCTAAGGGAGGTGTGAACCACCTCTAAGTTTATTATTAGGTGGGCTCACACATGAGGGCCATGTGGCACCCATGTGTGAATCCATGTGGGGGGATGACTCACAATTATGAAGAGAGAGAGAGAGTAACTAATGATGACTACGTGGCTGGGCGGAAAAGAAGACATCGATCTCCGTGCTCGTGCGCATCTCAGAAGAGCTTCCTCGTATTCTGTGCAGATAGTCCCCAAAAGTGAGGGGACTCCTCGAGACACCAGAGAGACTCAACATTGGTATCCGAGCCAGAGGTACCAGCGTCCAGCAGCCGCACGCGCGCTCGTGAAGAGAGAGAGGACGACCAGCAGTCGCCGCCCGCACTCAGAGAGGAACAACAGTCGCCGTCCGACGCGCAGTCAACAGGTCAACAAGGACCGACGTCCGGAACCCAAGACAGAGCGCAGCGACTGAGAGCTCACGCCTCTCATCCCCTCCTCTTGGATGAAAGCATGTATGGAATGACTTTTTATATATACTCCTAAAATTCAGCTGCGCATGAATATGTGGGATAGGAACACTCGTTGACAGCTCTTCGACTTCGAATTGACATTGAGCTCAGAAGTGGACTAGGACATATTCGAAGTTTTTTTTCCGAGAATCTTGAAGCTTGAAGATGATGTTATAGATTAAAATGTTGGCCAAATGATTATACACATATGTATTACGGGCTGTGGAGAAGGGTTTAGGGTCTTGGGTTCTCATTGAAAAGCTTCAGTCCTTCAGTTTGGAGCTCTTCAAAGTCTCTACTTCAAGAAGGTTACCATTTTACCTCCCATCGGTGACATACCCGACTTCTCCGCACCATATCTTCTTCATACCATATCGGATTTCACAAATCTTGGTCATGTTTCGAAGCTACGTTTCCAAGCTTCGCTCAGAGACCATCGGTGTTGGATTTGGACGAGATTTGCCCCATCAAAATCTCTCTGCAGCGCTTCAGCAGGAACTAGGCGGCCACTCCCGGGCCTAGTTTTTCATCATCCGGACTCCAAATCCAATTTTTTCACTTGGGATAGTCTCAAATTCTTGAAGTGCAGGTGCTGGGCAACAATTTGTGGACTGGCGAGGATTGGAATATCTCTGAAATTATTCAGTTGCACTCTGTTTGCCCGTTTGAGGCTTTTTCTACACACTTTTGGTGTTGTTTTGGATGGTTTATGGTGTCTAGAACCTCCCTGGACCAAGCGGACATTTCCAATTTTTTTTTTGGGACTGGCGAGGAATTAAAATCAGCGGCTTGAAGCATCAAAGACCACTTGGATTACGCTTCCACAACTCTACTTTGTATCAGGGAAGTGCTCTTGTGTTATATTTCTCTTCTTCTTGCATATTTAAACTCTACTTCCATTCATTTTCATATACTCTAGTTAGTAAACGGGGGAAGGGTACTTAAACATGGAAACTAAAGGCAAACAAGTAGTTGAGACCACTTCTCCACCTAGAGAGCAACTAGAGGATCCTGATGCTAGGGTGGAAGAAGTAGAGTTAGGACAAGAAATAGAAGAGAATGTAGAAGAAAAAGAGCCTTCACAGCAAGAGTATACTTATGAAGAGCTTATAGATGAATTTGTCACTCGTGACCAATTCATTGATTTGAAAGAGCAAACCCTTAAGTTAGAGAAAGATTTGGGTAGCATCACATCTCTTATATAGCAACTTAAGTCTCAAATGATCTCCCTTGAGACTAGTGTCACCTCTTTCCTAGCTAGGAAGGAAAGAGAGACTCCTACCATTCCTCTAGAGATTACTAGGAAAGAGACTTCTCTTCCTAGTAAGCATAAAGGAGAGAGTTCTAGGGAAGCTCCCCTCCTGAAAGAATTGAAGCCACCTACCTTCACGGGGGATGACCGAGACAGGAATAAGGATGCAATCTACACTTTTTTACAAAAGTGGCATGATTTGCATCAATTGAAGGGCACCCCACCTGAGTATCGTGTGCTAGAGGCGAGTCTTTCCCTCGGCCCACGTGCTTATAAGTGGTGGATGAGTCTTAAGGAGGCGAACTCTATCCCTAGTGACTGGACTCAGTTTGAGACTCTTTTCCTAAAAGAGTTTCTTCCTGAAAATGAAGAGGAGAGGAATTGGGATGAGTGGGATAGGATTACTCAAAGAGGCAGGCCTCTTTCAGTCTATCTATCCCACTATAGAGAGATCACTTTGAAGCTTAAGGGTCTAGATGATTTTCAGAAGACCAGAGGGTTTGTTAGGGGCTTGGATAAAGCCATAAAGAGGGAAGTCAGGAGGAATGCGCCTAAGACGTTTGAGGAGGCGATCAAATATGCACAGATATATGAGGACCATAACCGTCCTCAGTATACTCCTATGGAGACGGATCAGCCCCTTAAACCTCTTAGCACCACTAAATTTAAGAAAAAGTTGCCTTTTGGGAAAAACAAGGTTTTTATTAAAAAACAAAGATCACAAGGGCCTAAGCTATCCACAGACCAGTTTGAGAAGGCCAAAAGAGAGAACCTGTGTTTTAGGTGCCTATCCCCTAGTCATTTGCAGTGGAACTGTCCACTCAAGAAGGGGGAAGAAAAGAAGAAAGGACCAGAGTCTAGTACGGCTCCTGAAAGGGGCAAAAAGGCGGTCCACCTAGTGTAGACCCTTCCCATTCATGGCAGCTCTAGCTGCAAGGGAGTGGAGGTGATGCACGAGGATATAGAGCACACGTGTTGTTTGACTCAGTCATTGTGGTCACCGCAGTTTGGACCACATGACTTGGTCAAGCTACATGGTAGTGTATACGGGACCAGGGTGCGAGTCATGATAGATGACTCTGCAACTCATAATTTCATAAACTATACTTTGGTCAAGAAATTGAAGATTCCCCAGCAGCCTAGTGCACATAAATACATTGTATCTATGATGCAAGGGCAAGATAAAAGAATATGGGATACTATGGTATCCAATTTGGAAGTCAAGATGCAGGATTATACAGATCATATGGACTTCCAAATTATGAACATGGAGAGGACAGATCTAGTCTTAGGAAGAGAGTGGCTATGGGGGTTGGGAGATACACTTAAACACAGCTATCAAAATAACACACTCGAGTTTGAAAATAATGGAAGTAAAGTTTATATTCAGGGAGAGAGAGATGTACCTAGTGCACCTCTCATCTCATCATTAGAGTTGTATAGTCTCTGTTGTTCACAGCATGTACAGGATATGTTTTTATTGTATAGTCATGATATGGAGCATTGTACAGACAACTCATCTGATGTATATTTTCATGCTTTGAATGTAAATATGAACAGGACTTTCTACTATTCTTTTTTGCAAGAGTGTGTAGTTAAAAGTTTTAAGGATCTTATGTTTGAGTACAGAGATGTTTTTCCCACTGACTTACCTAGAGGGCTACCACCTGAGAGAGGGGACATTGACCATGCCATAGAGGTTGTTACTAACACTAACCCTATTTGTAGACCACCTTATAGGCTTAGTGTTTCTCAGCATGAGGAGGTTGAGAAGCAATTGCAGGATTATTTAGATAAAGGCTTCATCAAACCTAGTAACTCACCATGGGCATCGCCAATGCTCCTAGTTAAAAAGAAAGATGGCTCTATGAGACTATGTATAGATTATAGAGCACTTAATAAGGTAACTATTAAAAATAGATTTCCAATGCCTAGGTTGGAAGATCTATTTGATCAGTTACATCAAGCTAGGTATTTTACCAAGCTTGACCTTAGATCAGGATATCATCAGATCAGGATTAGGGCAGAGGATGTCCCTAAGACTGCATTTAGGACTAGATATGGGCACTATGAGTTTTTGGTGATGCCTTTTGGTCTCACCAATGCTCCTGCCACTTTCATGAAACTCATGAATAGTGTTTTACGGCCTTATCTAGGACACTTTGTAGTAGACTTTTTAGATGACATTCTGATCTATAGTGCATCAGAACAGGAGCACTTGGAACACTTGAGAAAAGTATTTCAAGTGCTAAGGGAAAATTCGTTCTTTGCTAAGGAGTCAAAGTGTGAATTTTTCAAGAAAGAGGTTAGATATCTTGGGCATATAGTTTCCCAGGATGGAATCCAGATGGATCCTGAAAAAGTAAGGGCTATTATGGAATGGCCACATCCACGGAACCTGGAGGAGCTGCAGATCTTCCTAGGTTTATCAGGTTTCTATCAAAGATTCATTAAGAACTATGCCAAAATTGCTGTCCCGATGACGGAACAGCTTAAAGGGAAAGGGAAAGCCTTTCATTGGGGAGACGAACAGAAGCAAAGTATGGAAAAGTTGAAGGTAGCAATTGCTACAGCTCCACTTTTACATATAGCAGATCCCAATAAACCATTTGTGGTTGAGACTGACGCGAGTGATTTTGCTATAGGAGCGGTTTTAGTACAGGATGGTCGACCATTAGCTTTTGAGAGCAAGAAACTAGAACCGGCTCAAAAGAATTACTCCGTCTATGAGAAGGAGTTGTATGCAATAGTCCATGCTTTGAAGAAGTGTCGTCATTATTTATATGGTGCCAAAGTTACGATAGTGTTTGATCAAGAGAGCATTAAGTGGCTCTCTAATCAAACAGACCTAAAAGGTCGTAAGGCCCGATGGGCAGAAACTCTTCAAGAGTTTGATTATGAGCTTAGGTATAGGAAGGGAAAGTTTAATGTAGTGGCTGATTCACTTAGCCGCATGCCTATGCTCAATGGACTGAGTTTTACTCAGATCACTAGTGAGCTACTTGAGTCTCTTAGAGGGAAATGTAGGCTTGATCCTGCATATTCCGAGATTTGGGAAGCCATAGAGAATGGGGATCGTGATATACGGGTTTCCAGTGAGGATGGAGTATCGACGGGTACTCAAGAAGGATTCAAGTGGAAGAATTACAGTGTCCAAGATGGATATCTGTTATATAAAGGTAAGGTGTGTGTCCCTAGAGATACTGAGATGAGACGGCATATTTTATATGAGTGTCATGACACACCTAGTGCGGGACACCCAGGAGTTAACAAGACTTATGATCTTGTTAAGAGGCAGTTTTATTGGCCTGGACTTCATAAGGACATCCTAGAATATGTGCTTAAGTGCAATAAATGCCAGGTCAACAAAGCTGAGAGGTTGAGGATTGGAGGGCTACTCCACCCATTGGATATTCCCAATGGGAAGTGGGAGAGTATCTCCATGGACTTTATAGTCGGATTACCTAAGACACAGAGAGGGCACGACTCAGTCTGGGTAATTGTGGATAGGTTAACCAAAATGGCTAGGTTTATTCCGACACGTACTACAGTGAAGACACCTCAGTTGGCTAGACTCTTTGTAGAGAACCTATACCGGTTATATGGTCTTCCTTTAGACATAGTTTCTGATCGGGATAGGAAGTTTCCTAGCCACTTTTGGAGAGCGGTCTTCAAAAGGCTGGATACAAAGCTTAGCATGAGTACGACCGAGCATCCACAGTCGGATGGGCAAACAGAAAGGGTTAACCAAATCCTAGAGGATATGCTTCGAGCATATGTGAATGAAAGGCAAACTAATTGGGAAGAGTACTTACCTATAGTAGAGTTTGCATATAATAGTGCCAAGCACTCTTCCACTGGGCATAGTCCATTTATGCTTATGTATGGGTTTCAGCCAAGGGCTCCTTATGCAGTTGGCTTGCAGAATGAAAAAGTTCAAGCTGCAAAGGACTTCTTGGAAGAAATGAATGATATGCTTAGACTTGCTAAGGACAGCATTAGGAGAGCTCAGGATAGATCTAGAGCCTATGCTGACCCTCAAAGAAGAGATATCAACTTTGAGGTAGGAGAGCAAGTCTATCTTAGAGTTCCATCTAGGTCTGAAATAAAGACGGGACCTTGTCCAAAATTATCTCCTAGGTATTGTGGACCTTTCCAAATACTTGAGAGAATAGGAAAGATGGCTTACCAGCTCCAACTTCTAGAGAATAGTCAAATTCATCCAGTTTTTCATGCAGTAAAGAAGTTTTGACACTACTTATTGGCAAACAAATTCAAATTCTTCATTGATCATCAAGCCCTACTGTACTTAGTCAATAAGCCTTGTAATATAGGACGACTAGTACGATGGTTTTGAAATACCCACATAAGAGTGGATCACCTATCAAGAATGACACATGGAGAACCACCCATAGGAGTACCGGATGATCTGCCGGACACGTACCTATTTAACCTCGAGGTATGTCCCTAGTGGGCAGAAAAATTGATCCCTATACTCACGCACGGACCTAAAGATGGGATCACACCAAACCGAACTCAAGACCTATGGAAGACTAAAAACCTTCATATCATTGCTGGAAGCTTGTATCACCAAGACTCAAATGGATTACTCATGAGATGCGTAGAAGAAGAGGAGCATGAAATGTGGCTTCAGAAAGCACATGTAAATCAATGGAAAACTCATCTAAATGCGAACGGAACATGGCAAGCACTAAGGAGATTGGGCATATATTGGCCAACCATGCAGAGGGATGCGCATAACTATGTATCAGCTTGCCCAACCTGTCAAGAACGGAATCCAAAAGAGAACTCCACTCTATGCTACCCCACTATAGCACCAAGATGGAGCATGCCTCTGGTGAAGTTCTTAAAGACCCAAGAGTACCCAGAAGGAGCCACTCTAGCAAGAAAACGAGCACTTGTAGAACAAAGTAAGGACTATGCTCTTATTGGAAAACAACTCTTCAAATGAGGAAGAGATAATCATTTGCGAATGTGCATTCATGAAGATGAGTATCTTTCTGTTTTAGAGATGGCACATACAGGACCTGCAGGAGGACATTTTTCTGCAGATAAGACAGCAAAAATGATCCTCTTTGCTGGATTGTGGTGGCCAACTCTACATCAGGATGCAGCCACATATGTTCAACGATGTGATACTTGTCAACGAACGAAATATCCAATTAAAAGGGATGAAATGCCACTAAAACCCATGATAAGTGCCAGAGCTTTTACTAAATGGGGAATAGACTTCATTGGACCTATTAGCCCCCCAGCTAAAGGATTCCATGCCGAATACATAATTGTAGCGACGGACTATCTAACCAAATGGGTTGAAGCCAAAGCAACCAAGAAAAACGATGCAAGAACTACTGCCAAGTTTCTACAAATAGAAATTGTGAGTGATAGAGGTACACATTTTGTGAATGAAGTGATAGAAGCCTTACTGAATGAAATCTTGGTAATTCATAAGAAATCAGCCCCTTATCACCCACAACCCAATGGACAAGCTGAAAGTTCAAATAAAATCTTATGCAAAATTCTCACTAAAATTGTGAATAATGGTAGATCTTATTGGGATAAACAATTCCATCACACTTTATGGGCATTCAGAGTAGCCTACAAAACCGCCATAGGCACTACTCCTTTTAACTTAGTGTATGGACAGAATGCTATTTTACCAATTGATTTCTTAATACCCACTCTCAGAGTAGCTACAACTCATGAGTGGACAGGACATGAACTCTCAGCTCAATTGGATCAAATAGAGAAGCTACATGAAACTAGGTTACAAGCAGTAGCAGGGATTTATGCTGCTAAAAGGCGACATAAGGCATATTTTGATGCTCATATTAAAGACAAAAATTTGAAGGAAGGAGATTTAGTTTTGGTATATACTCTGAAACAACACGCTAAGAAGTTGCAGAAGAGAGGATATGGCATGTTGATCATCAATCGTATATCCACGAGTGGAGCCATCAGCTTAGCAACTCTAGATGGAGAAGTACTACCAAACTATATCAGTGGGTGTCGAGTGAAAAAATATCTAGAACCATTGACTGAAGAAACAATGTCACGATTAATCAAGGGCAAGAATAGACCCATCGAGGAGGAAAGGATACAAGAAGAAGCGAGACAGGAAGCACTAGAACGAATCAAGAAACGAAAAGAGTGGATGAGAGAGAGATGAAAGATATCGACTAGGAGAAGAACTCATCCCAATGGCTAATTTTAGAGCCACTGAAAACCTAGGTCAACAGAGGACACAACCATATTTGAATGTGGGAGCAAGAAAAAAGGAATACCACTTGGTGGATGCTCTCATTGACACAGGAGCCGCCATAAGTTGTATCAAACTTTCATTGACTCAAAAACTCAAGGAGGAATTACGTCCATCAAAGGCACAATTGATAGGAATAGGGGGAACAATTACTCAATGCATGGGTGAAGTAACCTTACCTCTACACTTAGGAAACAACACAATGGAATAGAAGCTTTTAGTATGTCACGATCAAGATTTATTAGAAGAGCTGGTGTTAGGTCAAGACTGTATATACGAATATGAGGTGACTATTCAATTGACCTTAGGATACATCTCAGCTAAGATAGGACATCGTGAAGTTTTCAGCATGCTAGACGAACGACCAATCAAAGCCGCAAGTATAGAGCCAAAAACTCATCCAAATGAATATAGTGATGAATGCATATTCACTAACACTATGGATACCCCTTCAGCTAGTACTTCATGTGAGGACACACCGAATTCTGCTTGCACACTATCCTCTAATCTAGCGAGTCACAAGAGTGTCATCCTATCGAAAAACAACCTTAGCAAAGAACCAAGCACAAGCGAGACTAGTTCTCCAGGCAATCATAAGTTGACACCTATTCAAACATACCCCATTCCTTACACTCGACAAGCTTGGATAAGGAAGGATCAGGTAGCTACATATCTTCTACAATAGAAATATCAACAACATCAGAACAATCCATTGAAAAAGGAGACAAATTACTTTGGACACCGATGTCCCCAACAAATTGCTAGAATATGGGTTCCAAAGAAGATGATAGCCGCCCAGTCGGACCGAACTCAAATACGGATTCCCAAGTCATGTACTCAAAGGGCAATCACCAGAAAGGAGGAACCATTGCATAAGGAGAATCGGGATGGCCTAAAGACAAGACAACCAAAGATGAACTGCTACAGGACAGAGCTGGAGTCTACATACAATTCACTTGTCATTCCAAGATTCAAAAAGCAGACAAAGAAGAAGCATTAGATGAGAGACATCACAATCACCAGGAGGGTTGGGAACACAATTTCTCCCAACAAAATAAAGCAGATTTGGATATCGAAAGACAAAGCAAGCTGTATACATCTGCCAAATAATTCGAGTTGCACGCATTTGGAGTTACCAGAATCCAAAGTATGCATGATAGGGCCACATTACAAGGCCACACATTCGGCACAAGATTCTTCTATTTCAGGATAGTGAAGCACATTTTCCTCTTGAGAAATAGGAGAGCACTTGTACATAATTTTAATAAAATTACTAAAAAATTAATAATCGCTTCGGCTATGAACTCACTTTTCTGTTTTTCTTTCAAACAAAAACATAAAAATACCTAAAAATATGAAAAATCCCAGGTATTACCTTTCTCACACCCACGGGGAAGGAACGACACCATTCACTCGGAGCAATGTCAATCTTATGAAAGACAAATGAAGGAGGATTTCTGATACTATATGGCCACTAATTCATACTCTATATTGAGTGCAGATGGCATCCACTAATTCCGAAGCGACTCAAGAGGAAGAGGTTCAGCTTCTTCCACTAGAATCTATAACAAAAGCAAGAGGCCATTGGTTTCTGGATGACCAACCGGTGTCGGACCTCATTTTCATGGCTACCATCAAGATTATGGACAGGGATCACTACTTCCCTATTATGTCGCAAGACTTCAAGACTATCATACAAGGATTACCTCGCATGGTGGATGTCTAGACACAAGCAGGAATAGAGGCATTTCTAAAACTGCCTATTTATTTGCCAGATTTTCAAAGATGCACGCAAGTGATGAACACACTTCAGCCTGCAGCGAATAGGATATCAGTTCCTGAGGCACGAGTATTGGACAAAGTGGGTACCTGGAAAACCATTCAATTCACTCATGAGTTAATCAACAAAGCTTTCGGATGGAATCAAGAAGGAATCACCAATGTTAAGGAGGAATGTCATGATCCAAAAAAGAGATCCTTTTTGGATATCAACAGAACGGATATTGAAGATGCTGTCCGCTTAGTGCATCATCACTTTTGTTTTCCTAGTATGCATAGATACACAGCACCTCAAAAGATTGCCGCACAACTATTATCACATGCTATGAGGCAAGTCGGCAATAAAGTAAACATGACGCCTTATGTTCAGGACCGATTGTTTGAAGCCAAGAAGAAGTGGGGTCAGAAAAAGTTTCTCAATGGCAGTTCAGCTTTGACCTTACTCATCTATGAGGCACTTGATATGAAAAACTGCCTGCGTGAGATGCCAACCTCAGAGGGGTTAGCCCAATATGCCAAGTCGGCTACGGTTCCTAAGAAAAAGAAAGCAGCTATCACTGTTGAAGAAGTAGGAACCAGTTCACAGAAACCCATGAGGGGTACAAAGCGCCTCAGAGAGGAAGAAGCCCAGGCTACACCTCAATCAAAGAGGACACATACTTTGCCGAAGATTCCTATAGCCCAAATACCAATCACCAAGAGAGACCTCTCCGCATCCCTAGAAGAGACACATTAGTACATGCAAGGGCAAGTGAATCTAAATGCTCAAGGGCATCACTACAGACAAGCAAGTCAAGAAAAGCAACAACGGAGTAAAGAAAAGACCCCAGAACAAGCCGCCAGATACAAAGCACTGGGCTTAGAAGATTCAAGCTCCAATGAAGAATCTAGTCCTGAAAAAGATACTTTGGACACCGACATAAGGACAGAAACTAATGAGGAAGAATGGACAGAGATTAATTAAGTCGAAGTCACGCCAGAAAACCAACAGGGACAAGCCAAGAGCCAAGAACCCAAGGAACCAGATCATGTCATTCAATTGAATGATACAACAAAGATTAGTATCAAAGAAGCTACCATATCAAATAAAGAAGTAATGCAACCTATCAAGGAAGAAATGCAAACTCCAGTAAACACAGAGTCAAACCTACACAAAAATGAAGAGCGAATTGTAATTGAAGTACCGGAGGACACTCCTCAAGGCAAAATCAACCACATGGAGGCTGAGCCCAGGATACAACTCCACATTAGGCAGCCCCATGACACTACATTACACGTAGCACAAGGAAAAGATGTGACAACAGGAGCAGAACCGAGTATTCCTAAAACATGGTTAAATGTGGATGTCACACAATTAAAGCCTGTGGTCAAGCAGATGATACAAACGGCCATGGATACACAACAACAAATGATGGATACAGATGCAGACTACGACAAAGCCATGAGGGAAAAGAATCAGTTCCAAATTATGAATGAACAACTAACTGCACAATTAATCCAGGCACAAAAAGAGGTTGCTGTCAAAGAAACGGAGTTACTTGAGGTTAACACACAATGCGACACATTGATGACCCAACATTGTCAACTCCAGGCACAATTAATGTACTTACAAAGATTACATGAAGCCAGCGAGGCTGACAAAGAGCGAATTAAAGCTAGGAGTCACCTGCTTGAAACACAACTGAAGGTATACATGGAGGAGAATGATACTTTACGAAATAGAAAAAAAGAATTAATGAAGTCATTGCTATATGATCAACCCATCGAAAAACAAGAAACAACAGATATTGATCATAAAGAGTTAAGCGACCAGATAGCAAAATATGCAGATTTGCTGAAACAAGAGCAAGAACTGAGAGAAGAATGGGAACGTAAGTACATTCAAGAAACAAATGAGCTAAAAAAGCAGTTGAATACAGCCCATGGAAAACTTGCAGCAAGCTACAGTGAAAATATGGATCACGTAGCAGAAATTGGCAACGAACTGCTTGTAGCCAAAGAAGCACTCAGAGCAGCCATGCAAGAAAATAAAGAGAAGACTGAACGTATAGCACAATTAGAGATTCAGATAAAGCAGAAAGCACCAATCGAGACACCAGTAGAGCCAACAAGAGAGAATCCTACTGACGAGGTAGAGGTACGTCCTCTATCTCCCCTGATTTATAATTCTCCAATACACGAGCAGATGGCAGACATACATGATGATCATCCAATGCCATACACTGCAGAAATATGTCAGAAGGAACGGGCACTATTGGTGTCCCAGTTGACAAAAAATTTTGAAAATGAAGTCATCAAAGTCATGAAGTAAGCAAAGATCAAGGGTAAAGACTTGGACATGATTATGAAGCCTTTCAACATTCCCTACGGACTGATGAAAGAGAAAACAAGACAATATATAAAGAAGATTACACAAAAAAATCCAGACGAGCAGCTAAACTTCAAACATGACACATTCGCTTACACTCAAGAAGAATTTGAAGCTGCACAACCTGTTTGGAGAAGGAAATTCTTGGAAAAAAATCCTACACTACGGGTGCATTGGCAAGCCGCACCATATTTACTACAGGTAAACCCTTCTTTTTGCCCAACGCCACGTCGCAGAGAAGCATGCGAATTTTTGGAGATGTAAAAGGCCGGTGTAATCAATAAACAATGGCTAAACTATCCACTCCTTCCAAGTCCACCACATAATTCTTTACCTACAGAAGATTACATGGTAAAAACAATTGAATTTTGGCTGCAGACTTATGCTACCGTACCAGATTTAACTATCAAGCTAACAAATAAAATACTCAGTATGATACTTATAGTATTGAAGGTCTTCAAGCATGCGGCATATACATTTCTGAACTTTATTGGAATTAACTAGGGAACAGATATCCTTATTTTTGATCTATCCGTCATGCCCAGCCAACCTACAATAATGGCTTATTACTCCAGACTCATGTTTTTGCCAAGTACCTATATGCAAACTTTCAAAGAAGCGTTTTTTACAGGGTTTTTTGAAATAGATTCAGAAATCTTTTTGAAGATGTCAACTAACCTAAATGCAAGATTAGTGGCATATGAACTTAGTTTTTTTGCTGATCATAGACAACCACCTAACGATGGAGTAAAAGCTGAACAGTGGAAATAGCTAATGATACGTGAAGCCAATCTGCTTAATGAAACAGAGCAAAAAGTATATAGAACATACTCTCGTCGACTGTCAAAGCTTGTCGGGGACGACAGAGTTCAAGAGGGGGGCAGTGTTGAGGGAGAATCAAGCAAAAAGAAGAAAAGAAAAAGACAACGAAAGAAGCTTCACTGAAAATATCATATATGAAGATACATCTCTGCAAGAAGCCCCGCAGGGATGCAACACCCATCTCTGCATAGAGCCCCACAGGGGCACGCATCAAGGAAAAGCATGTAAGTGGAAGGAGGGACCAGGGCCAGGAAAGTATCCATGAAGAAGTGCAAGACAATAATTGGCAGGTACTAATCCTTCTGCTGACAGCGTGCGGTGAAAAGAAAGTAAACAGGCTCAAAGCAATACAACAGGGTCACATGTTTGCAACCAAGACAAATCAGAGTACCACAAGCAAGACATAGGTCACTGGTGGCGTGCGTGGCAACCCAACTGAATACAACAACCCAAATATGTGATATACGGAATACCAAGGGGCAAAACAGAAGCAAAGGACATAGATCGGATAAAATAACAAATTCTCTGACGGTCCTTATTACTTCTCCGACCACTGGGTGCGTGTATTCAGACCTCTTAAAGCAAGCCGAAGACAGAAGCAAAGGACAAACCTCGGATAAGATAACCAATTGTCTGACGGTCCTTATTGCTTCTTCGACCACTGGATGCGAGCATTCAAAAGACTTAAACAAGCAACTGATGAGAAGATAAAGCTTGTCAAGGGACGACAGAGACGAAGAGGGGGAGAGTGTTGCAGAGCAAAAAGAGCACAAGGCAGAGAAAAAGAAGGGCCCCAAAATTTTTCCAATTTGGACACCTTATTTTTGTATTATAACCATTCTTGTAATATATTTTCCAATGTAAATGCACTAGAGGAGTCCTCTAGATGCATCCCCATAGAAGATTAGAAGCTTACCCATGTAAATTAGTAGAAAATTAGTCTGTTAGTGAATAAAGTGCCGGTCTCTTGTGTGAAAGGACCATTTTTAGGGCACAAGTATATAAGTCAATTTGTGACTCTTTGTAAAGACTTTTTGCCATTGTGAGAATCAAGAGCACAGAAATTCGAATTTGTGTCTTCTCCACTCTGTATCTTCTTCTTTGTGAGCTTGTATGCTTGTGTATTGCTTGGAAAGAGTGTAGGGAAGTGTTGTCTATCCATGAAAGTGTTTGTTTACTATTGTTAAGGTGTGTGTGAAGTGTAGGAAGTGCTGAAGTGTAGGAAGGTCTTTCCTATGACTCAGTATTTTGCTCATAACTCGAAGTAGAAGCGTTAGAATTGAGTGAAAATACCACCATTGGATGCGTCTTCTTGAGAGCTTCGAAACGCATATCTATTCACCATATTTGGAGTTTGGAGCTGAGAGAAAAGCTCAATTTACTTTTGGCTGCTATTCCAAGTATCGTGACACCATGACTGACAATTAAAGCTTGTTTGGATTAGTCTTTGCCTTGTTTGCACTCTTTGAGTAACTCATTTGCATTGAACGTCATTTGAATGCATGTCTTCATACACTCGGCTAGGTTTTGATACTCATCGGATTGATAATTAGAGCGTGAATCCCCACTATATGTACTTGAGGGGGATTGAGGTATAGTCTCTTTCTCCACAAGTCCCTAAGTTGGTTCTTAGGTACACAAGGGTCATGGTGAGGTTTTCTTAATTGGGAGACACCCAGATGTTGGGGTCTCTTCAGTGATGCAGGTGGAAGACTTACCCAGCCTCGCCATAGGAGATGTATGATAGTTGTTCATAGGTGCTCGATAAGCCTAGTTGGCTTCTATTGGGTAACTGATTATATGCAGTGGAGTTAGTGATTCACTATGTAGGAAAACATGTCAGTACTTGTAGTTTTATGATATTTTGACACTGGTCATACGCTCATTTTGCAAAGGATACTCTAGCAAAATTTTTCTAGTTTTTTGGTTTTGCCAACTATACAGTGGTCGATTCAGTCCTTGATACACTTATTCATTGGTGTTTGGACCCTTCTAGCTCCATTATCATTCTATTCAGTTCTCTACCATCATGGCATCAGAGGTCTCAGGCACACTCGGTGGATAAGGGTCTAGTGCTAGTGTTCTGAGGAGGATCTATAACTTGTGGGGCAAAGAACATTTTGAGATTCAAAAATTTGATGGCACAAACTTTTCTCTATGGAAGAATCAGATTAAAGATGTGCTGATTCAAAGGAGGCAATGGAAGCCAGTAAATGGAATTTCAAAGAAGCTGACATGGATGAAGATGATTGGGATGAGTTAGATGAAATGGTCAAGTCTACCATTCGCTTGCACCTGGCAGATAATGTTTACTTTAGACTGTGAAAGTGCAAAGGAGCTTTGCAAGAAGTTATACAATACATATGAAAAAGAGACAGCATCAAATAAAGTCTATCTGATGAGAAAATTATATGACCTTCGTATGAAGGACATAGATAGTGTTGTTGCTCATCTAAATGAGTTTGATGCTATATTCTCTTAATTACAGGCTCAAAAAATGGATATGCATAATGAAATGAAAGCAATATTGTTGTTATGCACCTTTCCATCATCATGGGATATGTTTTGCACAATTATTATAAATAGTGCACCTGTTGGTAAACTCATCTATGATGACATATGTGGAGCACGCTTGAGTGAGGAGATTCATAGAAAATCTATGGTTGAAACTCAGAGTGGAGATGCATATAATGTTCATGATTCTTACCAAGGAAAGAATCAACAACGTGGTAGGAGCAAGAACAAGGAAAAGAATGGTCAAAGGAATAAGAGTAGAAGTAAATCAAGGAAGAGGAATATCGAATGCTATTATTTTCATAAGAAAGGACACATGAAGAAAGATTGTTATGCATTAAAGAATGCTAAAGGTAAAGGACAAAATGTTGATGGGCATGTTAAACAGTTACCTGCACCATCTACTTTGACTGTGAAGATTGAAGAAATTAATGCTATTTCTAATGATGCTGATGTGTTGACACTCGATAGTACTATGCCAATTGAGGCTCTTATGGCTGATTCTTTTTCCCACATCTAGCTGCTAGATTCTGGTGCTTCTTTCCATGTGACACCACATAGAGAATGGTTCTCTAATTATGCTGCAAAGTCTCTTGGTACCTGAGACTTGATGACTCTTACCAGTGTGATGTTGTGGGGATTGGAGATGTGGTTGTGTAGTTCATTGATGGTTCAAAATTTACTATGCAGAATGTATGCCATGTACCTCAGTTATCACGCAGTTTGATGTCACTTGGTCAACTTGATGACCTTGGTTACAAGGTAATCTTCTATGCTCAGTCCTTTCGCATATCAAAGGGCAATATGGTTATTGGAAAAGGAAGCAAAGTCGGCTTACTTTATCCTTTATTTGTATCACAAAAAGAACACTTGTTCGTTGTTTCTGAACAGCCTATGGCTTGTATTCTGCATGGTCGTTTGGGCCATATATCTCGTAGTGGAATGGAAAATCTTTCTCGTTCTGGCTACTTACCTGTGTTATCTTTCTCTGATTTTTCATTTTGTGAGCATTGTCAATATGGAAAGCAAACAAGAAATGTGCATAGAACGCACATGGACTCTTCAATTCAGCCTTTAGATCTTGTTCATACGGATGTGTGTGGTCCTATGCCCACTAGCTCCTTAGGCGACTCTCTTTACTTTGTCACTTTCATAGATGATGCTACTAGAAAAGTTTGGGTATATCCTATCAAATCGAAGGATGAGGTATTCCCTACTTTCAGAAAATGGCTTGCTTCAGTTGAGACTGAAAAAGGAACTAAGATTAAGGCTTTATGTTCAGATAATGGGGGTGTACCTCACATGAATTCAACTTTTTTTGTCAGTCTAGAGGGATTCGTATCCTTATACCCCAATAAAAAATGGTGTAGCTGAGAGGATGAATAGAACTATTCAAGATAGAGTGGTCTCTATGTTGCATCATGTTTTTGGGCAGAAGCAGTATTGATTGGAGTTGATGTGATTAACTTTTCACCTAGTACTGCCAAAGGTCTCAAAGTAGCACAAGACTTGTGGACAGGGAAGCCACCATATTATGATCATGTTCGAGTTTTTGGGTGTGAAGCATATGTTCATATACCCAAGAATCTTAGACAAAAGTTGGGCCATAAGCCAAAGAAATGCATTTTTCTTGGATATGGTCGAGAAGGACAATTTGGATATCGCTAAGTGTCTATGCTTAGGTACAGGGAAAGCATTCATTATTAGTTACACAGATTCTGACTATGCTGATCGTGTTGACAATCGTAAGTCTACATCAGGGTATATTTTTCATTTTGCTAGAGGTGCTATCTCTTGGAGATCTTGTCTTGAAGAATGTATAAATGTTTCCACCATAGAAGCAGAGTATGTTGCAGCGAGTGAGGAAGCATTGTGGCTTTCTCGTCTTGCTTGTGATATGGGTTTACCTCATCATGTACCTCGCTTGCTCAGTGATAGTCAGAGTGCCATTGCTTTGGCTAAGAATCCAGTCTATCATGCAAAGACCAAGCACATTGAAGTGAGGTATCACTTCATTAGAGATTGCTTAGCCACTGAGTGCATTATTCTTGACAATGTTCACACTCGAGATAATGCTGCAGATGCTTTGACTAAAGCTCTACCACAGGATAGCTTTCGACACTGTTGTCACTTGATGGGGGTTACTTGATTCTTGATCTTACACAGAAGAGTCTCTTTGATTTTCATAACCACCCACTACCTTGGCATAACCACTTTTTGTTTTTCGACTGTAGGTTCTTCCTAACATCTGTGCACTTGCAACTCATCATGGTTGGAATGTACATCACTTTGACATTTATGAATGGTGATTTGCATGAATAAGTGTATGTTTTTTAGGGCCATGGCTTTGTGTAGAAAGAGCATGAAAACCAGATGTGCAGGTTAAAGAAGGCATTATATGGTTTAAAGCAAGCACCACGTGCTTGGTATGAAAAGTTGCATGCCTATCTGATTGCACATGGGTTTGATAACAATCCAACTAAAAGCACCTTATATGTTAAGCGTCCAAATGATGTGCGTCTGATCATCGTTGTGTATGTTGATGACATGTTGCTCACTAGTCCCCATGAGAAGCATATTGCTGATTTTAAGGCTGATTTGCATGCCTCATTTGGGATGTCTGATTTGGGGCATTTGCATCATTATTTGGGCATTCAACTTATGCAAGTTGATGGTGGAATGGATTTGTGTCAAACGAAATATATTGACACATTATTGCAGCATTTTGGTCTTGAAGACTCTAAACCTATTGCCACTCCTATGGAGATAGGTTTACGATTGAGTCTTCATGGTGTTGGAGATGAATTTGATGTTGTTCTCTATCAGCAAGCTATTGGATGCTTGATTTACTTATGCATTAATTGGCCAAATATTCAATTTGTTTTCTCATAGATGAGCAGGTTTATGCATTGCCCAGGTGTCAAGCATTGGCAGGTGGTTATGCGCATCTTTCACTACTTGATTGGTACTCGGCTACTTGGATTGTTTTATCCCAAGGGGGGATCAGTACCGCCAGATTTACATGTTTTTTCTGACTGTGATTGGGCTGGTTACTATGACACTCATGTGTCTACTAGTGGCTTTTTCTTCAATGCTTGGTAGCTCATGTATATCTTGGTTGAGCAAGAAGTAGCCTACTATGGCCACTTCTAGTTGTGAGGCTGAGTATAGGGCAGCTTTCACAGTGATTGTTGAGTGTGTGTAGTTTAGATACCTTATGGCTGCTTTGGGTGTTAGTCAGTCTTCCACCACCACCATCTTCACTGATAGTCATATCGCATGGGCAATTGCGAGGAACCTTGTGTTCCATGCTTGCAATAAGCAATTGAGGTGCATTATCATTATGTCAGGGAGAGGTTCCCTGTTGGATAGATCAGCTTGGCATATGTGCCCATGGAGGAGAACATTGCAGACCTTTTCACAAAGGCTCTACCTAGGGAGAAATTTGAAGCTTTCAGCAAAGCTTTTCGCTTAATTCCTTTTGTGGATTGATTCCACATAGCTTGGCACTTCCTTATACATGAGTGTCAGCTCCTTGTTCATTGCATCACTGCGAGGGGGGAATTGATGATATATTTAGGTAGTGATGTGAATACACTAGGACCACTGGGGCACTTTTTTCCCTCTTTAGGAGGTTTTTGTCCCCCTGCTTGTGTATATGCCTATTGCCATAATGGGTTACTTATCTTTGTACATTCTAGTGGTAATACATTCAGTATTGTGTGTTGTGCTCCAAATTTCTTCTTCTTCCTTGTGCTATTCACGTGCTTCTACAGACCTCAAACTCCAACACCCCTAACGCCCATTTCTTTTCTTATTCACACACACACCTCCCTGTGCACACCACTGGCATCACTCTCCACCACTATCACCTTGTGTTTGGTTATTGCCTTGTGTAGGGGGATAGGTAGTTCTTTCTTTCCCCTCCTCTTTTCCATTTCAAAAAAAAAAATATATTTTTTTAAATAGAGAAAAAACTATTTTACAATTACTCTTCTCCATTTCAAACACGTTTGAAAGAGATGATCCATGGCTACTTTTGCATTAATCACTTTTATTGCTCTAATGGTATCCAAGGAAGGCTAGAATCATTGACGCTCACAAGAGATGGGGGCATGGAAATTCAAAGTTGAGAGAACCTTAACACTCCCTCTCCTTCTCTCTACTCATTCATTTAGGGGATAGATCACACGTGTGGGAAGTCTAGTGAAACATGGATGTATGAAGCAAGTACCTATTTGGTTGAGCTTCTCGCTCTTAGGATCTTTGCATGCTTCATCCTCCCCAGCCCCTCCACCTTCTATCTATGTTCTTTTAGGCTTGGGGTCAATCTTGCTCCCCCTTCCACCTCCTCTTTGTTGTCATGAGGCTAAGGGTTGAGCTTGTTCACCCTTTCACTTTTGTTTGTTATCCTGAGGCTAGGGGTTGAGATTGCTCCTCCTTCTGCCTTCTCTTTGCTATTCTAAGGCTAGGGGTCAAGCTTGCTCCCCCTTTTGCCTTCTCTTTGTTGTCATGATGCTAGGGGTTGAGCTTTCTCCCCTTACCATCTTCTCTTTGTTGCCTTGAGGCTAGGGGTCAAACTTTCTCCCCTTTTCACCTTCTCTTTGCTGTTCAAAGGCTAGACTATAAGCCTCAAGATCCCCTCTTCGTTGAGGGTTGAATTTGGCTCCCCTATCCTCTATGGGCTCTAACGAGGAGGGTTGAGCCTCATGGTCCCCTTCTCCATGTCCTCTCTCAATCAGGATAATGAATATCATGCAAAGAAGGCATACCACTCTAGAAAAACAAAATGTCACCACTGCATGTGTTAGGTGGGTTGGAGGAGAAAAATTAACAACTATTCATCATTTGATTTACTTTTGGGACATGATCATGAGCATTCTAGTTTTTTTGTACTCACATCTCAACACACATGTCTTGTTTTTTGTAGCCTTCATCTCATAACTTTTTGTTGAAGACATGAGTTTATCTACCTCATTTCCATTTGTATCCACATGAGTGCATCTCCAGCTCGACAAGGTAGGAGACATGAGCGAAGGAGAAGAAGGAAAAACCGATCTTCCAATTACCCATCAAGGTTACACCACCAAAGCGATTTTGGGCTCAGGTGCCAGAGTTGCAATTGCTACCACTTCCCTATGGAAGCGATGGGGCAAACCAGCACTCAGGCCAATGAGAATGAAATTGCAGATGGCCGATGGTCACATAGAAAGACCCTTAGGACTATGTTGGCAGTAGTCAGAGGCATAGAAGACGCGGAAGCATGTGAAGATAGAGCATAACAAGGAAGCAGGGAGTCCATCAAATCATTTTTTCAAAGACTTATATTTTATAAATACTTTTTCAAAACCTCCAACAGTGATTTTCATCACTTTTGTACTATATGTAACATAGAAAAACCCTTTTTGTAATTTATAGCTCCATTTTCTTCTACCTGAGGAGTCCTCGAGTTTGAGGAGATTAGATAGAATGAGCATACCAATTTTGGTTATTTTTAGACACCATTTACCCCTTCAAATAGCATCTAGAACCTATTTTTTAACTATGTTGATCACTAGATGTGAAATTGGTCAAAACTAGTCTAGAATCTATAAAAAGAGCTAGAGAGCTCATTTTTGAGGTTGGCTAGTGTGAGCTTAGAGCTATTTTGAGCTTGTAAGAGTGTTCTTAAGCAATAGAGTTGATTTCCTACCTTTCATTATGTCTTGCTTGTCTCTTCGTTGTGTGTGTGTATGTGTGTGTGCATCTCCATGCTTCTCACCTTCACTCTC
The DNA here is from genome assembly GCA_020310875.1 of Ceratopteris richardii. NCBI lineage: Eukaryota > Viridiplantae > Streptophyta > Polypodiopsida > Polypodiales > Pteridaceae > Ceratopteris > Ceratopteris richardii. The sequence continues at coordinate 34,310,775 of CM035442.1, read as the reverse complement.
ACTTCATCTCATATTCACGATCTTCATATCACTCCTATCATTTGGTGTTGCTCTAGCACAATGGTGAGAACCACATTAAGAAGCTCCACCTCCTTAATGAAAATCCGTGGAAGAGATAGGAGTGATATGAAGATCGTGAATATGAGATGAAGTGAGAGTGAAGGTGAGAAGCATGGAGATGCACACACACATACACACACACAACGAAGAGACAAGCAAGACACAATGGGAGGTAGGAAATCAACTCTATTGCTCAAGAACACTCTTACAAGCTCAAAATAGCTCTAAGTTCACACTAGCCAACCTCAAAAATGAGCTTGCTAGCTCTTTTTATAGATTCTAAACTAGTTTTGACCGGTTTCACATCTAGTGACCGGCATAGTTAAAAAATAGGTTCTAGATGCTATTTGAAGGGGTAAACGGTGTCTAAAAATAACCAAAATTGGTATGCTCATTCTACCTAAGCTCCTCAAGCTCGAGGACTCCTTGGCTTGCACAAAATGGAGCTATAAATTACAAAAAGGGTTTTTCTATGTTACATATGGTACAAAAGTGATGAAAATCACTGTTGGAGGTTTTGAAAAGTATTTATAAAATATAAGTCTTTGAAAAAATGATTCGACTGACTCCCTGCTTCTTCGTTATGCTCTGTCTTCACATGCTTTTGCGTCTTCTATGCCTCTGACTACTGCCAACACCCCCTCCCTCTCGCTTCTGTCGTCCTCGACATAACCTGATTGTGAGGTCCGTCGGATATAATTCTAGAGTAGTTCATGAGCGAGGGTGTGTTTTGATATACGAATTCCTTGGGCCAGATGTGCCTCGAGTTTCTCCCAATCAATGGGCTACGGTTCATCTGATGGTGGGAGTCGATAATGTGTGGAATATACCATCTATTCACAGGCAAATAACTGCAAGAGGTGTGTAGGCCTGCTGATGAACACTTCCGAATGGTATTCCCAAAAACCGGTTGTGAACATTTCTTTGAAAGTCTGCTTATAGCACGCTGGTAAGTACTTGATTCTACAATGTCACGCATAACACACCCGGAGCGATGGCGTTGTACTCATATCATATGCAAGATCTAGATTGCCATGCTCGAAACCCGGGGTGTTCACATGGGGTGCCTTGACGCGACGGAAGACTTTGAAAACCATCTGCATCATGTCAAATATTTTGACAGTCATGTGCGCTGCTACATCGTCCATATGTTTTAAGCGAGGGAGCCAGTGGTCTTGTGGGTGGCCTGAAATATGGGTAATTGAGCCAATCCTGGCATTGCTTGTTGTTCTGTACTTTAATGGCAAATGCCTTCCAAGAGCGGCGACATGGCACTGATCCCCAACATGGGTTGTACTTTAAGTGTAGTGGTGCCTTGACCCAAGTACTCATCATCTCTGGATATGCTTGTAATAAATCCTTGTGCCAATCTGGTTGATAGATTTCTCTTTGCTGCGCATCTAGTGGCAAATCGTCCGGCTCAAACTGAGTAGCGTGGGAGGGCTTTTTGCCTGTTTCTTTTTCTATGGCCAGCTAATATTCCGCCATTAACATAAAGTAAGGCTTGTATTGTACCTCATGCCCTAATATGTATCTGCAAGGGGCCAAATGAGCAAAATAAGGAGACTGTAAAATTCTTTCTTCAATCATTTCCATGGCATGTAACTGCTCCTCTACCCTTACTGAGTGGGTTGTTCCAAGTTCTTCTATTGTCTTCATCCATGCGGGAGTTGGAAGTTTGAAATTTGTCTGGCCTTCAGCCGTGACTCGTCTGCCTGGGATGTGTTGGGGTTCATATGCTTCTTCAAAAGTTTCTTCCACCGGAATAGTTACTGTTTCTTCCTCTGCTAGTAGTTCCGGTGGGGAGTCTGGCCTGGGGGGTGCTTCATATACGGCTATATGTGATTGAAGAGTTGATACCTGGGCCCGTAATGCGTTGAGTTCCTCGATTATGTCAGGACTGGGTCCGCAGGAGCTGGTAGTCCTTGTTGTATTGGTGCTCTTAGTTGGAGTAGTTTATGCTCTTCTTTCAGCTTCTGATATTCCTCGTTCATGCTCTCGTATTCGTCTAACAATCTGACATGATCATCTAGCAACATTTTCATAGATTCGGAGGGCACAGCCTTGAAACGGCTGGGACTAAATGGTTGGTCGGGTTGATCTAGGGCAGCTTCTAAATTCTCTCTGTTCTGTTCTTGTAAACGTTGGTTCTCTTCTTTTGTTGTTGCCAAGTGGCATCTGAGTAACCCCATGTTCCTAGTAAGTGTTGCACTGCGAATAGTCTGTGCCCTTAACAAGTTGTCTATGTCTGTGACGGCCTCTTTGGTTTTTTCTTCACTTTCTAGTTCTAGTTTATGATATGCCTCTCGTAGCTCTTGGTAGCGGGTGTTCAGTGAGACATTCTAGATGGTCAGTGAATTGAGTTGCGATTGTAAATCGTTGGTTGTCTTCTGCAGCGTCTGATAATTATTTCCAAGAGATGCAAACTCATCTCTTACTTGTGTCATACATGTGAACATCTGTCGAAATGCGGTGTCTATAGTGGGTGATAATATTAGTGATGGAGTGAATGCAGTTGCGGTGTGTGTGGGTGTTGATGCAAAGGGTAAGGGAAATGGGGATGGGAATGTGGATGTAGTGGTGATTGTGGAAAATTGTGATGTGCCTAAATATGGTGGTAAAATGGAAGATGTGGGTGGTGGTGCGGTGGGTGGTGAGATATCCATGTCACTGGACATGGTGTCAAGTGCGGTGACCGTGAATAATGGCGTGAGAGTGGGTCCATGTGTGGGTGTAAATACAAGATTTACAAAAGTTGAAGAGTAATTTACAGAGGGGTTCTCTTGTACGCCTTGGTGGAAAGGGGAAAGAGGAATTACGGTAGGTCGAGGAGGTGAGACTGGGGAGAAGGTTAATGGACGTGGGAATGGAAAAAGGTGTCTTGGAGGTGTGGGGAAGGATGGGAAAGATGGAGGGAGAAATGGACTGGATAGTAGGGTGGATGTCCTAGGTGGAAGGCTAGGTTGAGTGGGTGCGGGAAGTGTGGGAGGAATGGAGGTAAGGAAGGCTTCTGCTACAGCGCTATCCAAAGATGTGGATGGTCTGGGAGAGATTGGATGTACAGGGGAGATTGGAGATACGGGAGGTGAAAGAGGAGTAGTTGGGGTGGTAGGTACTTCGACAATTGTGGTGGTATGTACAACAGTAGTATGGGGTGGGGAGTCGATGAGGATAGCTTCTTCAGCCTCAGATCATTCAAGATTTAGTCGTGATTCCTTGGCCTATTGGGATGACTGAGCATCTGTCGGTACGCGAATGTATTCACCAAGTTTTGATAATAGTCGTACTCGTCGGGGGTCAAACTGCGATAACGGCTTCCTCTGCAAATATCTTAGGGCTTTGTTAGATCCCACTGATTTGACAAGTTCCCTGAAGCCCTTGATGTATACTTCTTCAAAGCCGCCTGAGACAACTTCTTGTTCTATGATTGCTTGGCTCTCTTCCTCAGTTAACTTTGTACGTGCCCAAACTTTTTCCATAGCACGATATAATTTTTTGATTGCCAGCGTATAAGCTGCAGCTTCAAAGGTTTCATCTTCATGTGTATTGGTATCACCTTGGGTGTCAGTTTGTTGTCCTTGTTCGTCTGTTTGTACATTCTCTCGGGATTCATGAGTGCCCTGGCTGGCTTCACCATCGCCCTCATCATCATCTGTTTCTATTCGTTCGTTTTCTGAGCTGGATAAGACTTGTCCCTGTTGTTGATCCGGGGGAGTGGTCGAGTAGCTTGGACATTCATATTCTTGAGAAAAGATCTATCCTTCTGAAAACTGAAATTCATTTGAGAAAGCATCCAGCATTTGGAAATCAAACGTTGTATCTATGGGTTCCGCTTCCAGGTTAGGTATCGGAAAAGAAAATGCTTCCACACTGATAGTGGTGGGAGCTTCTACTGCAGTGGTGGGAGGTGCCTGGACTGATGTTGCCTGTGAGGTAACCGCATTGGTAGTGCTTTTTGTAACAATAGGTCGAGATAATCATATGCAAATAGGTTGTACAGTTACAGGGGCTTCTGTAGGAGACTGTTCTGGAGAGGGTTGCGGTGACGGTGATTCTGGGACCTGTAGGCATGGAATGGTTCCTCTCATGCGCTTTCCTGCTCGTCCTTTGCTAGACTTCCTAGCTTTCTTTGCTGTCCGCTTGAATGCTTTCAGCTCCTCGCTTGTCATTGCACGCTCGATTGGCAAGTTGTATGCCAAACACATATATACAATGCGCGTGAGAGCGCAACATCCAATGATTACCTTCTTTCTTTCCCATCTATGTTGTGCTAAGTACAAACGATCAATTATCCAGCTTGCTAGGTCTACCGTTTGAGGTCCAATACATGCTAAATATAAACCAAACCAGATGCGTTTGTGGGGCATGGTGAATCGATCCTGAGCTGGAAATGCGAAATGTTGCATACATATCCTCAATGGTTTAGAGAGCTCAGGTGTGATGGCTGAAATATCTTCCCACTTAGTAACATCCCCACGTTTCATAGGCTCTGGAATTAGCCTTTCTCATTCTGTCGACGTATGCGTTCCATGTATCTTAATAGTAGCTCTAATCAAATCTTTAGACAGATAAAACTTCTTATATGGCAGATCATTTACCAAAGACGACAAAATGAATGTTCCTGGCAAGTCTTTGTTCTCTGAAGCTGTCAATGTTGTTACCAAGTAGTAGCATCTGTAGAAATCCGGTTTAGGCAAAGGATCACTGAAATATTCTGTGAAGCCTGCTCTTGCCCAAACATGCATTAAGTCTTTTGTGTTCTGTAGTCCTTCGAACTCTCTTGAGAAAAATTGGTACTTGCCCCATGTACGGGTATCAAAAGTTAAATTGGCCTCAAAAATGAAATCTGCATCCCCCAATGGGCCTGCTAGTCCTTGGAACCAATGAGAGTTGCGATGAATCTTCTCAGTATCCCCTAGGAGGATCGTCAATTGGCATAGGTCCTCGAAATCCTTGGAATTCTGGTGGTTGAGCCGTAGGATGTGGTTCGGCTAGTAATTCGCCAATATTCGCCATGGGTATGGGGCCAGCTTCAGATGGTCCTTCTGCCTGCATGATGAATAATGTGAGTGCGTAGAAGATCTGCTACAAAAGATTAACACATTAGTATGGAAATTAATCATGATCCCATTAAAGTGAGACCGCAATCCCTTTCCATAACCGATGTGTAACCTGTGTAGCCGAGTGTTGTGATGTGGTTTATGGAATGATTGTTGCAAAACTAATGCAGGTCTCTAGACAGCTACATGCTTCAGATGATGCATACATTTCTTGATGAGGTGTTATTACACATGATGTTGGGTTATAGTGTGTGGATTTGTACAAGGTTCAATCGTGAATGAGTTATTACAAGGTTGTAGATTAGTTGGGGTGGGAGTTATGTTAGACAATGGGTTTTGAGGAGACAACTCGATACGTTTCGATATCCATTTCCTAAGAGTTTCTGAGCGGGTGGTATGTTTCTGCTGAGGGACAAAAGGTGATATCGGATGTGGTGGCATTGAGGGTGAAGAGATTTCTGAGGGTTATATATTACATGGCTTGAGGGTTGAGCTATAATACACTGTTTGGGTACCCAAATCTGCGTGGGTGTGGGTCGGTTCGTAAGGTACTTCTTGGCGATCCAAATATGCCCAATGTTCGAACTTGTGGAAGAAGGTCGAGGAGATGTTGAATATTGACTCTACTTCTGCCTTGACTTCTTCTTGTCATTGTCTGCATTGTTGAAATCTGTCGGTGCTTTCTGTCCTTTCGGCACCCATATTTGTCTCGTGCCTCTTGCTTTGTGATGCTGATACTGCTTTCCTCTTTGTGTCATCTGATATTGTCGTCAGTCTAGGTTCCTTCGTCGTGGTTGACTCCTTTGTGGTTGAGGTTGAGAGGTTGGATGGACACTCTGCTTTGGAAAAGAAGGGAGGTCCAACACTTGCGAAACTTGCCCATTAGGGAGTGATCCGTTTTGTAGCAAAAATCTAGGCCAGTCTGCAGTAAGTGTGGAAGGATGGGCACTGCAGGGTGTTTTGCCCATGTGGCTGCTGATGCAGTCCACCTGACCGCTGATTGTGTCCATTTGACGAAGCGGTTGGGTGGTTGACCCTTCTAATTTGCAGGAAGCCCAAGGGAAAATCTCCTGACGTCCTTCTGATTGACAATTGTCCATTGTCGAGCCCGTGTGGGTTGGTGTAGACGTAATGTGACTTATCTGACCAAAGATCTTCCGGTCCTCCTTCGCATGCGTTTCATAGGGTTGTGGGTCATATACCTCAGGCGGAGTGTTGTTAGGGAAGTCAAGCGGTATCACTCGCTTTTGATCTAAGGTTCCAATTTGTAAGGAGTCTTGTCTAAGATTTAGGTCCACTGAGTGATCGTATAGCCAATCTTGGCCAAGGATTAGGGGTTCTATCAGGTCCTCATCATGGCACACTAGTAGCTTCATTGTCAAGGCCACTTCGTTTATGAGGATAGGAAGGTCCACCTCACCCATGCAAGGGGTTTCCATGCCTCCTAGCCCTATGAGGTATGCCTCAATTGGCGCATTTCTATTCCCGAGTCCTTATAGTGGGACCATCTAATCGCACTAGTCGTAGCACCTGAGTCAATTAAAGCCCTGAGCTCTTGGCAAGGGTTGCCGTGCCCTAGCCTGACTGTAATGAATGGTCTCCTGTCCACTATGCTAGGATGAGGACTTGACTTTGCTTAACACATGGCCATGGGGTATCCGGGTGTTGTTTCCAGATGGTTATAATGTTCTCTCCCTAGTCCTTATCTTCTTAGCTTCATGTGCTTAATGCATTCTATAGCTTCTGCCTGAGCTTCAGCTCGTATTCTATTTTCTTCCTCCTTATGCTTCTTTGCCAATGTGAGTCTTCTAAGCATATCCTTAGTAAGAGGTTCCTGGTATAACTTGACTCTGTAGCCACTAATGTAATTAGGCATTATGTCTCCTTCTAAGGTGGCTAATTGTACTGCTCCACTTGTCGAGAGTCTGTTAATGATCATAGGTCCATAACCTCGCTTTTCTAACTTACGTGCATGTTGTTTCAGCGTATATACTAGAACTAAATCTCCTTCTTTTAAGCCTTTATCTTTCACATGTGCATCAAAATATGCTTTCTGTCGCTTCTTTGTTGCGTATATTCCTACTGCTGCTTTCAGCCTGGTTTCTCCTAATCATTCCAAGTCCATTATTCTTGTTGATAATTCATGGGCGGTCCACTGATGTTCTTGTGCAACCTTAAGGGTCGGTATCAAGAAGTCCAAAGGAAGCACAACATTCTGACCAAAAACCATCTAAAAGAAGTTGCATTGAGTACGGTCTTGTAGGCCACTTGATATGCCCAAACAACGTGGTGTAACTGTTTGTCCCAATCTGAACGTTTGTTGTTCACGAGTTTCGTCAGTACGTTACAAAGGATCTTGTTAGTTTTTTCAGCCTGACCATTTGCCTGAGGATGATATGGTGCAGATTTCTTGTGAATCACAATAAAATCCTGTAACAAATATTCAATGACTTGGTTTAGAAAGTGAGTTCCTCGATCGCTCACTAACTCTATAGGCAGTCCATATCTTGTAAAGACATTTTGAAATAAGAATTTTGCAGTCGTGTGTGCATCATTCTTTTGTGTGGCCTTTGCCTCTACCCATTTGGTAAGATAATTTGTCGCAACAATAATGTATTCAGCATGTGTACCTTTTGCAGGGGGGTTACTGGGTCCTACAAAGTCTATACCCCACTTAGAAAATGCACGTCCTCCCATCATGGGTTTCAATGACATTTCATCTCTGCGAGTAGGAAACTGAGTTCTCTGGCACACATCACATCTCTTTACATAGGTATGCGCATCCATGTGAAGAGTGGGCCACCATAATCCTACAAAGAGGATGGCTTTGATTACCCTATCGGGTCCAAAATGACCTCCTGCAACACCTTGGTGTGAAGTCTCTAGTACGTTCAAATATTTGCTTTCATGAACACATTGTCTTAAGTATCCGTCTCGTCCTCGTTTGTATAGATTTTCGCCAATAAGTGAATAGTATTGAGCTTCCTGATCTAGACTTCATTGTCATGCTAAAGTCATTCCCTGAGGGAATGTTTTCGTCCTCAAGTATGTCACTAAAGGTTCACTCCATTTTGGTGTGAGAGACACGTGATATAATGTAGCATGTTCTACCGGTGGTCTTTCACAACAAACAGGGCATTCTTTACACAACTTGTAGACATCTGCTTCCATAGAAGGCCAATATACTCCTAGTCTATGCAGAGTCTACAATGTACGATGTTTCGAGTGATGTTGCTTTAATGCACCTACATGTGCTAATTGCAACCAATTTGCGTGTTCCGAATCATCCACACGACAAGCAAGAATCTTTTGATTATCCTCTTTATATATACTTTGTGCTATGATTTGGTATCTCTGTGACTTGGTAATTCTCCTTCCTTGATCCTTATCCTAGGATTCTTGGGTCCGTATGTGAGAATAGGGACTATCGGCTTAGCCCATTCTTGTGCTATCTCAAGGTTAAACAAATATGCATCTGGTAATTCATCCACTATTCCTTGAGGAGCTTCTCCTGAGGTTAGTCTCGAGAGGTGATCAGCTCTAAGATGTGTCTTTCCTTTCCTGACTACTACTTCAAAGTCATACTCCATGAGTAATAGAAACCAACGTATTAATCTTCCCGTGTTACATGGTTTATTGACTAAGTACAGTAATGCTTGACTAAGTACAGTAATGCTTGACTAAGTACAGTAATGCTTGGTGATCCATAAAGAACTTGAACTTGTTTGCTAACAAATAATGTCTGAATTTCTTTACTACATAGATCATTCCTAATCCTTCTCGTTCCGTAGTGGTGTAATTGATGGAGAGTGTTAATCTCCAAAAGAATAAGTTATCCTTGACTTTAGATCACCTCTATATCAAGAACAACTTCAGACTCCACTTAATTTTAAAGAACAATCACCAACTTATCAAGAAATTGATTAACTGTAGAAAAATCAATTCTCAGAAAAGTCTGTTGCAAATTAATCACTGATTGACTAATCATTTGTGTAAAGTTTTTGATAAAACTTTGTAGAATGTGTCGCCTTGAGGTTGCGCACCTTCTCCAAGTTAAATCTCTTCAAATGATTGAGTATACTGTGAGAAATGACTGGAATACTTTACCTATGTCTGAAACCACTTCTCTACAATGGCGACTTTGACACCTGTAACTTCTAAGCTATGGTTCTCCCAAACTATAGCCCGTTTAGTCAAATGCTTTTAGCCATAGATGGCTTACCTCTCAACTTAAATTTTGAGTCCTCATTTGTGTAAAACTTTACACTGTGCACTGAGCACTGTCCATTTCTTTGAACACGAAATTTGTGCCTGTTTCAGAAGACACTCAGAGCTTTCCACATACAAATGTTCCTATTCAAAATTCTCTCAGCCTGTTTGCAATTAGACTCTCAAACTTTAGCCATAGATTAATTAAATATGGCCTTAGATGTGTACAAAAGGATTTCTCATAAGATTAAGCACAGAAGGAGAATAGGAGGAAAAATCGACGCGCAAATTTCTGCAACATTTTCCTTCTCATAACTTCTCATACATCTGATTGATGATACATACAATGTTCATCTTCTATTCACCTATTGTCTTCTCTATATCATCTATATCTCTCTCTCATACTATGAGTACGTATCTATAGATATATATACGTGTCTAACTCGTCATCCTGTCAAATACATTGAACTATTTACAAGAATAATATACAAAAGAAAAGTTTCTGATTCTATTCTCTTCCTTTGAAACTAATCTTCAACCTTCCACATATCTTTTCACTTCTGGACTTCATGTAATCACTTATTGATGATTGCTCTGCTCCAACAGTAATTTCTTTCTGCTGCGTTCAACTGTCTGCTCGCATAAGCTATGGGAAGATCTATATTTCCTTCATTCGTGGGTTGTGCTAACACACATCCTATGGCATAGTTCGATGCATCCACATGTACATGGAATGGTTTACTCCAATCCAGGGTTGTCAATATAGGTGCTGAGCACAAACATCGTTTAAGTTCATTGAATGAATTCTCACACTCATCTGTCCATTCGACTTGGTCAAAAGAGAGTACAGAGGCTTAGCTATGATCGCATACATGTGCATGAATCGTCTGTAATAACCGTAATGGCCCATAAATGCCTGTACCTCTTTCACGTTAGTTGGTCTAGGTAGTTCTACAATCACTTTCACTTTTTCTTCATCTGTCGAAATTCCATTCTTTGACACAATGTGTCCTAAAATTTTGCCTTGTCTGACCATGAAACCGCACTTTTCTGGGTTCAAACAAACCTGATATTCTTGACATTTGTGAAATACTTGTCTTAATTCTGGGATATCCGGTGGCAAAAGCCGTCTTGTGTTGATCTTCTAGAGCAATGGCTACCTGATTATAGCCTGAAAAACCATCAAGAAAGCTGTAAACTTCCTTGCCCGCAACTCTTTCCAATAAATGTTCCGTGATAGGAAGAGGATAACTATCTCTAATCGTGGCGGCATTAACTTTTTTAAGGTTAATACACACACGCAATTTTCCATTCTTCTTGGGCACAACCACAATGGGGGATACCCATTCGGTATGCTCAATTTTGTAAATGAATCCTGCTTCTATCAAACGATCTATTTCTTCTTTACTCTTCGCAGCGTAGTTATCATTGTACGTGTATGGTTTCTGTTTCGTAGGTTTTGCATCTGGATTCATAGAGATTCTATGAGAACATATATCTGGATCTACTACTTTCAAATCTTTGTAACTCCAAGCAAAAACATCTCTATATTCGCACAATAGGGCAACTAATTCTTCTTCTTCTACACTCGTCAAATCATGCCCTATGTAAGTACATTTTTCTTCTTCTCCTTCTATGGCAACTATGATTTTTTTGGTTTTCTCTCGATTATCATATACTTCTCCAACGTCAGCTTTTCTGTTAGGCATTCATACCATGATTCGTCTATCTTCTATCTCATACTTCTTGAAGTTCTCGGGTACCTCAAACAAGGATTCTTCTTCTTCTAGCATGGTTTCTTTCTTCTTTCTTTTCTTTCCTTCACTTTTGGCAGTCACTTGAGTGGCTAACCTCACCTCATTCATAATTTCTTCGTGTCTGTGAGGGTAAGTTTCTACTTCGTAGAAATATTCTTCGTCTGATGCAAAGGGTGGGTCCATAATAATTGACTCTAGGTCGAAATCACTTGCATCCTCAAATGCATCAGTGTTAGGTTCACATTCTTCTATAACTGAATCACACATGATTGGCTCTATTGTGAAAATTGAAATATCATAGCCATCCTCGTCACAGTGGGGTGTCCATTGTTCTTCATTGATGGCTGCATCCATGGTTGCTAGGATTTCTGCCCAACTAGGGGGTTTGAATTCTTCGTCTAGAAACACTACAGGTGCGTAAGCTGGGTCTTAAAGAATTCGTGGATGTTGTTCTGCACCTAAGGTCCTGGCTTCTAACCTTTCTTCCTCTTGTTTCGCTACTTTACACATTCATAAATGAGTATCCTCGTGCAACCATGAGGGGTTTGATTCTAATGAGTGCACAGAGTCTGTCTCTTTTTGTGTCTTATGGACGGTATTCCATTGTATTGGGGGTACGTCTTGATGTGAATAGTCTTTAAGATTGACTTTAGTAGTCACTCCTAAATGTTGCAAGTACAAAGAATTAGTTCCCCAATCTTGTACAATTTGCAACTGACGCATGGATGGCCGTCCTAAAATCACTGCTCTAGCATTCTGGGTTCCTTCAAGTATACATAGGAGCGTAGTTTAGAGCTCAACAAGCCATCTAGAAACAATGACACTTGCTTGGCCTGTGAGGGTAACTCTTGCATCAGACATCTCTCAACATATTGTCTAAACCTACATCCTGCGAGTCTAACTGTTTCTTCAGGGGTCTGTTTAAAGCTATGAATCAATGAAGACGTGTCATGTATGATCCCACTTTTAGAGAATCCAGTGATGAATGACTCTAAAAAGTGATGGATGTCTCTAAATTGCCTTTGTTGCAATGGTTGGAACCAAGTTAAAGGATGTTCTTGCCCCTTGTTGGCTTGTGTTTACGTTTGTTTGCGATGGAGGAAATACCAACTCACCTCTCCATGTATATGTGTTTCTTGCGTGGTTAGGTACCACAAATACTCTTTTTGAAGTTTCATCCAGGTATACAACCTTTCCAGGTGCATCTGGGTCCTTGAATTCATAGATCGTGAGGGATCCTACCTCACTAGGTTCTTCCGTTCTGTACCTCCAAAATGATTCATCTGTCTCTTTGTTTACAAACAACTCTATGCTTCTGTTGTCCTGAGGGATCCACTCTGGAATTAGTACTCTTGTTAGCACATATTTCCCTCTAGGTGTCTTAGGCTCTTCTAATGGTTCTTTTCCTTGGGCTTTCGCTTCCATCTCTAATTGAATTACGCCAAACTCATTGGTATTGCTTGGCTGAGTACTTATGATGTACATCGTTCCTTCTTTGTCTATGTATGCATCTCTCTCAAATTTTACCACTGGATGTTCCAATCCAATGGGTTGATCAAGATTGTGATTTGCACCACTAGTCTTCGCAAACCATCCTCATAGATGCGAGCACCTAATCAGTTGGCTCGGAGAAATTCTAACTGAGTTCTATAGGGTCCCTCAGGTCTTTCTAGATATGCTATGTTTGGCCCTCCTTCTGGTCTTTCCATGCTGAAAGCCATTTCTGATTCATTGGTTTCTGAGCTCAACTCGTAAGGATAACTATTATTCAACTGTTGTGCCCACGATCATGCAATAGTTCCTACACTTGCTTCTGATGATCTAAGGCTTCGTCGGTCTGACTTACCTATGTGTTTGCCCGATCTAAGGTTCATGAATTTACTTCGCGGCACTCTCTGATCGTCAATGGTTCCTTTGTTATTAATTTGCTTGTTTCTTTTTAAATGTCTTTAAGTTCTTGTCTAGATGTATGCGTCAGGAGTCGACTTTCTGTGGTACTTTTGAGTTCTCATTCCGTCAGACTTTAATTCTTTCCTTTAGGTTTTCGTATCTCACACCGCTACTTTAGTCTTGCACTTGAAAAGTTAAATCTCTTGAACTTGATCGTTCCTATCGTCGTTAATCCATAATGCTACCATTTAGCCTAAGCTAATAATTGACTGAGGGGGTTGAGTAATCTTCCAACCTTGAGTCAGCTTTGTTGGTTGCTCTGATGCCCAAGAAGCCGCGCTTCCCAAGCCCTTCGTTCTTCTCTGCCTTGCTTTGCCTTGCTTTGTGTGCCCTTGATTGCCCTTGCTAGACCTGTAAAAATTCAATGTTTAGACCAATTCTCAAATGGATGATCAAGCACTTGATTATATACACTTTTTTGTCCCTTAAGCTTTGGCAAAATTTTCTTCCAAGGCCCCCTTTCTGTCCTAGTCCCACAGATGGTCAACCTCAAAAAGATATGACCGTTCAGGCCCTCGGGGGTAAAAACTGACAAACAAGTTTTTCTCCAAATATGAGCTAAGGGGTCTCCTATGAGCTTAATGATCCAAAATTTTTTTAAAAATAGCCCCAAATTTGGTAAAAATTTCAAACCCTAAAAATTGTGTTTGGGGTGCACAATCGCGATGGTCTGAGATAATCGCGATGTTCTGGAACCGTCGTGATGGTCCAGGTGAACCGTCGCAATGGCATAGCACAATCGCAATGGTCTGAAGGTGCGAACTGTCACGATGGCGTAAATGTAAGCAATCACGATGGTGTGAATGAACCGTCGCAATGGTCAAATCGACGAGCAATCGTGATGGTGTCGGTCAATGGTCAACGGGACAATCGCGATGGCGTGAGCCCGTCGCGATGGTCACAAAGCAGGATGGCGTGAGCCAATCGCAATGGTTCAAATGTCGAGGCATCTCGATGGTCGGAGGGTATCGTCGCGATGGTCTAGCTTGCCACGTGGCAGCATCGGCGCGATGGCATGAGCCAATCGCGATGGCGTGGGGTCGACGGGATCGTCGCGATGGTCAAGGACTGTCGCGATGGTTCAAGTGAACCATCACGATGGTGTGAGACCTTCGCGATGGTCCGGCCGAGCCGTCGCGATGGCGTGAGCCAATCGTGATGGTGTGACACAATTGCGATGGCGTGAGCCAATCGTGATGGTCCACCAAAATGCAATTTTTTTGAATGCAAGTGTGGATTCGTGTATGCGCTTGTGTCGCCTACCTCGTGGTGAACTCGCTTACCAAAAATGCTGAACTTGGCAAACCATTGCGATGGTCTGACACACACGGTAGATCTCTGACAGAAAGTGAAATTTTACCTTTTGCAAGCTTTCTTGATGCACTGGAGCACTGTACCTGCAAGAAAACTCAAAAACACAATAGCACATGCAAGCTCAAAAGCTCTCTCTCTCTCTCTTTCGCATGCACAAATGAGGGGAAATGAGGAGAATGGGTGGATATGGTGAATTTTTTGATTTTTTTTGGAGTGGAAGATGATGATGCGGTGATGAAGATGGAGTGTGGGGAAGGTGAAAAACACTAAAAACTAACTAAAAACAACAACAAAACCTGAAATTTTTACCTTCCAACGCCACTTCTTGCTATACTCTTACCATCACACATTCGTCCTAGACTCGATCCCCGGCAACGGCGCCAAATTTGGTGTTGCTCTAGCACAATGGTTAGAACCACGTTAAGAAGCTTCACCTCCTTAATGTCAATCCGCGGAAGAGATAGGAGTGATATGAAGATCGTGAATATGAGATGAAGTGAGAGTGAAGGTGAGAAGCATGGAGATGCACACACACATACACACACACAACGAAGAGACAAGCAAGACACAATGGAAGGTAGGAAATCAACTCTATTGCTCAAGAACACTCTTACAAGCTCAAAATAGCTCTAAGCTCACACTAGCCAACCTCAAACATGAGCTCTCTAGCTCTTTTTATAGATTCTAGACTAGTTTTGACCGATTTCACATCTAGTGACCGGCATAGTTAAAAAATATGTTCTAGATGCTATTTGAAGGGGTAAACGGTGTCTACAAATAACCAAAATTGGTATGCTCATTCTACCTAAGCTCCTCAAGCTCAAGTACTCCTCGGCTTGCACAAAATGAAGCTATAAATTACAAAAAGGGTTTTTCTATGTTACATATGGTACAAAAGTGATGAAAATCACTGTTGGAGGTTTTGAAAAGTATTTATAAAATATAAGTCTTTGAAAAAATGACTCGATTGACTCCCTGCTTCTTTGTTATGCTCTGTCTTCACATGCTTCCACGTCTTCTATGCCTCTGACTACTGCAAACAGACTACTGGAAGGAATAACTCTCACTACATGTGGAGTCGAGTTCGAGCATACTTTTGCCATATGTGACTTTAGCAAGAATCAAGCCTATAAGATGATTTTGGGAAGACCATTTATGCAACAGTTGCAAGTGGTACAAGATTGGGGAGCCAATTCTTTGTATTTGCAACACTTAGGTGTTACAACCAAAGTCAATTTCAAGGATTACTCTCATAGAGACATACCCCCTATTGAATGGAATCCCATCCATAGAGCTAAAGATGATATGGAGTCAGTGCATTCCATAGGATCAAGATCCTCATGGATGCATGAAGACACCCACTTATGGATGTGCAAAGTAGCAGTAGAAGAAGAGAAGAGAGAAAAAGCGAGAGAGGTAGGTGTGAAAGAAACTCATAGATCAGCTCAAGACCCAGTCTATGCACTTGTAGTTTTCCCAGACGAAGAATTTGAACCTCATGGTTGGGCAGAAATTTTAGCAACAATGGATGTAGCCATCAATGAAGAACAATGGACACCCCACTATGACAAGGATGGCTATGACATTTCAGTCTTCACAATAGATGCAATCATGTGTGATTCGGTTATTGAAGAATGTGAACCTAGCACTGATGCATTCGAGGATGCAAGTGACTCCAATTTAGAGTCAATCATTATGGAACCACCTTTTGCATCAGGTGAGGAATATTTCTACGAAGTAGAAGCTCACCCTCATAGACATGAAGAAATTATGAACGATGTGAGATTAGCCACACAGGTAACCACTAAGAATGAAGGCAAGAAAAGGAAGAAGAGAGAAGCCACATCATAGGAGAAAGAATCCTTGTTTGAGGTCCCCGAAAATTTCAAGAAGTATGAGATAGAAGATAGGAGAGTCATGATAAGAATGCCTAAACGTGATGCACAAGCAGGAGAGGCCTATGATAACAAGGAAACCACCAAGAAAATTTTGGTAACCATAGAAGAAGGAGAAGAAAAGCGCACATACATAGGACATGACCTGATGGAGGAAGAGGAGCAAGAGTTGATAGCCTTGCTAAGAGAATACAGAGATGTATTTGCTTGGAGTTACATGGACTTGAAAGGTGCGGACCCTAACATATGCTCACATATGATTCCATACACATACAAGGATAAATATGTGGCCAAAATCAAGGAAGAGATAGATCGTTTGGTTGAAGTTGGATTCATCTATGAAATTGAGCACACTAAGTGGGTATCCCCCATCGTAGTGGTGCCCAAGAAGAATGGAAAGTTAGGTGTATGCATTAACTTGAAGAAAGTTAACGCAGCCACTATTAGAGATAGCTATCCGCTTCCTATCACTGAGCATCTCTTAGAAAGGGTGGTAGGTAAGGAAGTCTATAACTTCCTTGATGGCTTCCCTAGCTACAATCATATGGCAATAGCTCCAGAAGATCAACATAAGATAGCTTTTGCCATAGAGTGGGGCATATTTGTCTTTCGAGTAATGCCATTTGGTCTTACCAATGCGCCAGCCACCTTTTTAGAGGTTGATGTGTCATGTGTTCAAAGAGTTCTTAAGGAAGAACTTGGAAGTGTATGTGGATGACCTCTGTGCTCATTCCAATATTAGGCAAACCCATATCCCTGAGCTGAGAGCTATCCTTGACAAATGTAGAGTATCAAGTCTGTTTGAACCCAGAAAAATCTATTTTCATGGTCAGGTAAGGCAAGATTCTAAGACACATAGTGTCAAAGAATGGCATATCTACGGATGAGGAGAAAGTGAGAGCTATTGTAGAGCTACCTATGCCAAAGAATGTCAAGGAAGTACAAGCTTTCATGGGGCATTGTGGCTATTACCGATGTTCATACATATGTATGTAGTCATTGCCAAGCCTCTATACTCCCCTTTGACTAACTTTTAGTGGACGAATGAATGTGAAACCTCATTCAACGAGCTTAAACAACGATTATGTTCAACACCAATCTTGACTACACCATATTGGAACAAGCCATTCCATGTCCATGTGGATGCATCCAATTATGCCATTGGATGTGTACTTGCACAACCTATTGGTGAAGGCAATATGGATCTCCCAATAGCCTATGCTAGTCGACAGTTGAATGCGATTGAACGGAACTATACCATGACCGAAAGAGAAGGACTAGGCATGGTATATGTGGTAAAAACGTTTAGACATTATTTGCTCGCAAATAAGTTTAAATTTTTTACTGATCATGAAGCTCTACTGTACTTGGTAAACAAGCCATGCAATACACGTATATTAGTAAGATGGTTCCTCTTACTAATGGAATATGACTTCGAAGTGGTGGTTAAGAAAGGCAAGTCTCACTTGAGAGCAGATCATCTCTCGAGGCTCACATCTAGAGAGGCCCCACAAGGAGTTTCAGATGATCTTCCTGATGCTTACTTGTTTAATTTGGAAGTTGTACCGCAGTGGGTCAGACCATTAGTGTCAGTATTGACATACGGGCCTAAACACCCAATAATAAACACTCAAGATAGGGAGGTACTAAAAGCCCAAAAGTACCATATCATAGCAGGGAGTATGTAGAAGCATACAGATCAAGGAATATTAACTTGTTGTGTGGAAGAGGATGAGTATGCCAAGTGGTTGAAATTAGCACATGTGGGAGCATTAGAGCAACAATACCCAAGGCAAAGAACTCTACAGACACTAAGGAGACTCGAAGTACACTGGCCAACTATGGAAGCGGATGTCCATAGGATAGGCAAAGAATGCCCAATATGCCGCAATAGACCTCCAGTGGAACATGCCACTCTTTATCGAGTATCTTTAGTGCCAGATTGGAGCGAACAATTAGTAGCCTTTTTGAGGATGAAAACCTTCCCTCAAGAGATGACTTTGGCTAGACAAAGGAGCTTGGAACACGAGGCACTAGACTACTCACTCATTGGAGATAATTTATACAAGCATGGTAAAGATGGTTACCTCAGACTATGTGTCCATGAGAGTGAATATCTTAAGATTTTGGAAACTGCTCACCAGGGTGTAGCAAGAGGACACTTTGGACCAGACCATGTGATTAAGGCAATCCTATTTGCAGGCTTGTGGTGGCCAACCCTTCACATGGATGCACATACCTATGTGAAGCAGTGTGACATTTGTCAACGAACTCAGTATCCCATATGTAAATATGAGATGCCATTGAAACCTATGATGGGTGGATGTGCATTCTCTAAGTGGGGAATAGACTTTGTAGGTCCTATTAAGCCCCCAGCTGAGGGTTCACATGTTGAATACATCATTGTGGTCATAGACTATCTAATCAAGTGGGTAGAAGTGAAAGCCAAAATGAAGAATGATGCTCAAACGATAGCTAAGTTTTTATTTGAGAACGTGTTCACTAGATATGGGCTACCGATAGAGCTAGTAAGTGATAGAGGCGCTCACTTCTTGAATGAAGTCATTGAAAATCTTCTCCAAGAGTTCTTGGTGATACACAAGAAGTCTACCCCTATCATCCACAAGCTAATGGGCAAGTTGAAAGCACCAATAAGATTCTATGCAATGTGCTGACCAAATTAGTGAATAATAAATGCTCTAATTGGGACAAACAACTACACCATGTTGTTTGGGCATATAGAGTTGCCTATAAAACGGTACCCCAAGCCACACCCTTTCAGATGGTATTTGGCCAAAATGCGGTGATACCATTGGACTTCTTGATACATACACTAAAAGTAGCACTAGAGCATGAGTGGACAGGTCATGAACTCTCTTCGAGGATCTTTGATCTATGAAACAAGACTGAGAGCAATTACAGGGATTTATGCAGCTAAGAAAAGGCAAATGGCATACTTTGATGCCCATGTGAAAGATAAAGGCTTGAAAGCAGGAGACTTAGTTTTGGTGTACACCCTGAAACAACATGCAAGGAAGCTAGAGAAGCGTGGCTATGGGACTATGATCATAAACAAGATCTCAACTAGTGGAGCAGTTCAATTAGCTACTGTAGAAGGTGATGTCCTCCCTAGTTACATCAGCGGATGCAGAGTCAAACTATATCAAGAACCCCTCATTGAGGAAATGCTTAATCGACTCAACACTGCCAAGAAACATAAGGAAGAAGAAAAACGAATTCGTGACGAAGCGCAAGTTGAAGCTTTAGAACGCATTCGAAGACTGAAATTGAGAAGACAAGGTAGAGATGAGCCTAGATCAAATGCTTTTGAAGCTCCAAGATATCACATGGCCATGTGTGATGCACCAGGAGCCCATCCCCATAGAATAGTGGACCGATGGCCATTCATCACCATAGAGGTAGGACAAGGAAACAATGCAAGGAAGGTAAGAGCCTTGATTGACTAAGCCACTATTGCTATTAGACTTTCTTATTGTCAAGAATTGCAATTAAAAGTTCATCCTATGAAAGCTTATCTCATAGGATTGGGAGGAGTGGAAACCCTTTGCATGGGTGAGGTGGAGCTTTCCCTCTACATCCAAGATGTTCCTATGACAATTAAGATGCTAGTATGTCAAGACGAGGACCTCACTGAGCCTCTTGTCTTAGGTCAAGGCTGGATCTACGATCATGGAGTCAACCTAAACCTAATAAGTGGACTTCTTTAGGTCTGGGTAAGTTAGAATCGCATTACAATTGAGTTAGAAAATGAAGCACTCAAGGAACTAGGAAAGGCACCAACTCGTGGTCCTTCTAAGAGAACATATGAAGATGACGACGTTATTCTTGTCCAAAACTTTGTGATGCAGAGGGATGATGTTCTCAACAAAGAATCCAAGGATACGATTGAACTCCCTTCTTTTCCAAAAGTGATAGAGACATGGCAACCAAAGGAGTATCGAATGCAGAGGAAGCATCTGGCCTATACTAGCCAAAGAAGAGTACGAAGCAAGGTGTCTCAGCCACTGAAACAAGTATGGGTACGGAAAGGCAAACAACTTGTTGCAGCTAAGCTAGAACCACTGACTAAACATCATACTAGTGATCGATGACAAGACACTAATAAGAAGTCTCTCAGAGACTCGCCAACAAAAGCAATGTCTATCTGGGTACCCAAGAAGTCAATGAAGGCCAACCCACAATCAAGACAAATTTGGGTGCCCAAGGCTTGCTTGCGGGCTCAAATAGCCACACACAAACCACACAATGTAAAGCAATATTCACACACTCGAACAATCGATACCCATAATTGTTTGACATGCACAGTCACATGTTCATGCACGAGCATGAACAGGATCACTTGTAAATGGGTCCCTAAAAAGCCTCATTTCCAAGTAGACACTATTGTAAAGCCTCCTGAAGTCTCCACGAAATCAAAATGTAAAGCCATACCCTATGATTGGCAGCCCAAATCTTGTAATAAACCACTTGATCCCACTGTGTAAAACCACACTCACATACTAATTGCATCCACACTACCTTGCACTACTCCAAGTAGCACCTAGGAACCCTTCATCCATTAACCACACTTCACAATCATGACCACACGAGCACTAACTAACCTACTAACCACATCATAGTTCATCATGTTAATGTTGTAATGGGGAAATATGGTCATTTTGTGTCCATTGCAATGTTAACATGTATTTATATATTCTCATAGATCCAGTGATCAAGACCCTCAACATGGCAGAGGCTGCAGGAACGAGCTCCCTGGTAGGCACTAGTCCTCAAATAGTGGACATTGAAAGTATCCCAATCCAGGAGGAGTTGAAGGAATGGCCATAGGATTTAAGATTAGTGCACGTCATACCCATTCAAAATCCTCCCCAGGGGCACACATCGCAAGTTAGCAAGAACTCTCATTAGTTCAATGATGTCACAGGACCCCTTGGGGATGGCACTTATTTATGGGAGTTTGAGATAGAATTTAATGGACAATGGGGCCGATACCATTTCTTTACACGAGAGTTTGAAAAGCTTCAAAATAGCAAAGAACTACGACCGATTTGGCAGAAGGCCAGACTGGATGACTATTTCCGTGATCAATTACCTAAGCCTGACTTCTTGAGGTGTTCATACTTAGTTAGCACACTCACTCTCCACAGAGATAAGAAGGGGACAAGCACCTTTGTACTTCCTTCTCTTACACGAGGGAATGAATTGAAGAGTTTTAAATTAACCAACAACTTGGTGAGGGAAGCTCTAGAAATGAGAGGAATGCACATCCCTATTGAGAAGGAGACAATGATCCTGGATAATATGAAGAACAGGAACCTCACTAAGTTGAAGGACATGGTGGCAGTGACCTCAACTATTGCCATCCACCTCCGAATGTGCATGCAACACTTGGCATTCCCAGCCCAAGAAAGATTTACAATGCCGCCCAAGAAGATTTGGTTTATCTTATACTTGGCAGACACGCTGAACTTGACAATCAACATGCCACATTGGATTATCGACCAGATCCATCTTGCACATCAATGATGGTATAAGAAACAGAACTCAATGCTATATGGATGTTGTGCACTTACTAGAATTGTGTATCGGTGCCTCGCATACGATGTGCCAATTCAAAGGGCACTCATTTGGACTAGGGTGCAAGAATTTTAGCGAAGAGCATCAGCCGTAGGGCCCCCATCAAAGAAAATGAGAGGAGTCGTTCAGGTGTCATGTGCACAGGCTAGGGGCACCACACTAACACCAGACATGAATCTGCCACCCCAATGGCGAGTACGACCCTTCACCATCCAATTACCAAGGCACAGTACAGAGGGGCCAAATCTTATCTTTCCACCAATCCCCACAAATCTAGAGTTCCCTCATGTCTTCACACTTGAGGAGTTAACTGATGAGGAAGTAGCCAGAATGATCAATGTAGCCAACTTGGAAATCGAAGAGAGCAGTTAAGTGGACAACAAATAGTCACGGATCGGCCCGACCAAACTCAACCAGTCATTGTCGAAGTAAAGGAAGATGAGGAGGAGACTAAAGAAGAAGAACAAGATGGAGAGAAGGAAGGACCACCTGATGAAGAGGAGCATGAATATGAGCAACATGTTATACTGAAACTCACAGGAGCCCCAACATACATAGTACAAATAAAGAAACTATACAATACTATGAACTAGGTTCAGGAACATCATAGACTATCCTTGGCATCTGGGAAAGCCCTAATGAGCCAGATACTTAAAGAAGAAGCCATGGATGACCAATTCATAGCTTCCCTTGACATGCATTGGGAGTACCTGAAGGTGTTCACACTACCCTTGCCCACTCTCAGAGATTCGAATGAAGACGTGGGAGATGCCCTCTAAGATTAGGAAAGCATATACATATTACAGTATTAGAACCACATGGCACCACTTCCATGACCTCCACCACGGCACACTCCACTCAACATATTGAAGAACCCCACATGTCAAGTGCACCCCATCTCCACCCTTACCACCCTCCCCCCCAACTCTGCCCCCCTCACCTCGTACCACAACCACCATCGTCTCCAGTGTCACTGCCACGGTTTCCACCGCTCTTAATGAAGCACACGACATGGGTCAACCCTCAAAATTCTCACAATCTGACACCAGTACTGTTGTAATTGTCACCATGGGCTATAGGGCCCTAACCATGGTTATAGGGAATCCCATTTCCCCTGTCACACATCTAGGAGGCTCACAGGCATCACTAGGCACACCATTGTATACTTTCACCACAGTCACCACACCTACCATTCCCATGTATATGTAACTCCCACGATTACATCCACGCATGACCAAATCGACGTATCACCCACAACTCGACATATCACCCACAACTGCACCTCTCCCTCCCCCCATATGTCCACAATCCCCCAATCCCCCACCACCAACATCACCACTTCTCACCACAGCATTCACCACCCCTTTCCCTCCTCCTTATCCCCATGCATTCCAAACCTTCCCAGCATCCACCCTTATAAATAACTTTATATCAATGTGTGTCTCAGTTATAGTAGAATTACCAGCATTTAGATGCACGACATATGAACCTGTTCAAAGTCCATGAGACATTACAAGAATGAATCACAAACATGGAGAAGGACAAGAGGCAATTACAACATAATTATGACACCTTACAAAGACAATATGAGGAATTGGTGGCCAATCCCCCCCAACCAAATACACACTCACAACAACACCTTGAGGAAATGCTACATGCCCAACAAGCAGATAATCTCAAGATTCACCGTAACCTCGCATTACTGAGAAAACACATGTCAGCAGCATTAGAAGAGAATAAAAGACTACAAAGATAGAATGAAGAAAACCTAGAAGCGGCAATGGAAGGTTCAACGAAAGAGATCGACGCGGAGCGGTTCAAAGCCCTCCCTTCAGCCCACATGCAGATAATGTTGGATACACATGCAGACCTTCTAGAGGCATATGATGCATTAGAAAAAGAGCGTGATGAACTACGAAAGAAACTGTCCAAACAAAGAGAGCAACCCAAGGAAGCCACAACCACAATCACCACATCTAAAGAGGTAATAGAATTGAAAGCACAAGTGGCTGATTTGCAAAATAAACTTCTACAAAATGAATGGCAACCTTCTCCCATGGTGGAGCCAAAGCCTGAAGAGCTAGTTTTGATTGAAGTGGAAGAGACATTTGAGGACCCTTACGTACCCATGCTTGCACCTAAAGGCCAACAAACAGAGAAAGGAATCGATACATTCGAGATTGAAGCCTCAGAATGGCTGTAGAGGTTAGAAAAGGTCGGTCCCTCTCATAATGATAGAGTGGCAGTTCAGATACAATCCATGTCTCGTCTGGAAGAAGTCGTCATCAAATCAGACTACTTCAAGAACTTATCTCATCATCGATGGATTGGCACTTCCGACAATCATTATGTACCATTTTGTGTATTATTGGCAGATTACAATGCAGATCAAGCACTGCACCACGAAGGAGCCAACCTTTGCAACCCAATTTGCCCCTAACAACATTCTTGAGAGTGCCACAAAGGGCAACATCTTTCAGCCTACATGGAGAATACGGTTACTCGAAACGTACCTGGAGATGGTCCGCACATGGAACAACATGCCCTTGTATATCAAGTAAAACCCCTGCTATTGTCATGTTTTTCAACGAAGATCATGGCCTGAGTTCACTCACACACTAAAGAACATCAAAGGATATGAGAAATGGCTCAACTGTGTATATCTGGCACCATCGCATGGTCCAGCAACAATCGCATATATGATTTCCACCATTCAGCATTGGGGCATTAGGTTCAAGAATGTACCAGATGTAATGGCACAGATGTGCCTCAAAATATCCGAACTCATACTTGTCACATTTCGTACATTCAAAAACTTTAAAGAACCTCACCTCTCGGCCCTAGGCTTCAATGAAGGCAACCTCGATTTAGTCTATGATATGAGCACCACCCCGTCTGTCAATGTTGTATATGCATGGCATGCGCGTGTCAAATATCTCCTAGCATGCTTCAAACAGACGTTTGAAGAAATGTTTATCACATGGTTCTAGGAGTATCATTCAGAAATATTCATCCCCAGACCCTCTCATCTGTTACACTTATTTGTTGTGGAACAGGCCCTACACTTAGACAAGCTATGTATGCCACATTCAGAGGTACCTAGGCCAGTAGATTTGGATGCCTTACTCACAGATCTAGCCAGAGGACTATAGCTTGAAGAGAATCACTTCACCACAGATGTGGTCGAATATTACGTCAAGCATTTGGCTCAGCAAGGGTCTATCAGAGATGACAGACGTGAGAGAGGGGGGAGTGTTGGCAGCAGTCAAGGCATCTCAAGACAAGGGAGCTGACATAAGGAATCAGAGCAAAGCGAAGGACCAAACAATCAAAGCAATCGAAGGAGATCCGACAAATAGGCCGTTCAATTTTTTCAAGCTAATCCCCTTTTAATAGTGATTTTCATCACTACATGAACATTGTAAATATTGTTTTTGGTAGATTCGACTCCATTTTGTTCAATCCAAGGAGTTCTCGAGCTTGAGGAGTATTAGAAGTATTTATTTACCAATTTTCATAATTTTTAGAGCTCATTTGAGCCTCCAAAATAGCCTAGGAACCTAATTTTTAACTAGGCCGAACACTAGGTCTGGATAGGCCACTAGATAGTCAAAAACTATAAAAGGAGCTAGAGACCTCATTTTTGGGGGGACCTAATTGTAGATTGAACTAAGAGAGCTCTTGTAATTGTCTTTTTTTATCTTAATCAAAGCTTACATTATCTCACTCTTTGTTCCTACGTGTGTGCGCATGTGTGTGTATGTGTGTGCATGCTTGTGTGCTTCTCCATCAACACCTATGCACATCCCTTGCTCGAGGTCTTCATACCATCCTCATGTCTTCTCGGATTGACATTAAAGGAGGTGCTACTCATCAGTGAGCTAAAAATGGCCTTGCAGGTTTGCAGACTGGGAGTAATGGTGTCATCTGTGCAATCAATGCTGGCAAAGAGAAACTACATAAAAGTTTTGTTGGCCATGGTGATTCAATAAATGAGTTGAGGACAAGCTCTGAGGCCCTGTTTTGTTGCATCAGCAAGCAAGGGTGAGTGTGTAAGATTTTGGAACATAAGTATAGGTGTTCACATTGTAAGATTTATAGGATCAAATGGTCATCGAAATGAGGATCTTAGAGTGGGTTTTCTTCCATCAAACAAAGACTCGATTGCGAGTTGTGGGATGGATGATTCTGTAAAGATTTGGAGCTAGAAAGATTTTCTAGTATATGGCGAACAACCTCTTGACTGGAAGGAGGTTTTTTTGGGTGTTTTGTTCTTTGTCTGATGTGATGGGTGCATCCGATAGGAGGAAGGTAGCTGTTGAGGAAGCTGCTTGTTGTGCGAATACAAAGAAGAACAAGGAAGCGGTGGCTCTCTCTGTAAGAGGTGATACCCTATGTTGAGCTTGTTTTCTTCGTGCATCCAGGAACAAAGCAT